>APFE031123734.1:10189-55873 GCA_000404065.3 Pinus taeda | reverse complement strand
GTCGGCATGCCTCTGTGATCTTTTAAACGTTTAATAATGAGTGTTTTCCATTTTACACAGAAACACTACAATACTATGAAATCCCACTCATTTTTGTTCTTATCGAACTTGAAAAGTCCTCGAACCTACCATATATATCTATCGAGTCTTCCCTTTGGGTCGCTGTCACCTATCACAGGTGGCTTGGTCCCTTTATATTTTCCCCATATTTGGAAATACGTAAAACACTGAAAAAATATGAAAACTGGCTTTTCCTAGATCTCAAATTATATATATTTCACTTCCTGGACCCTTTTGGGTTCGGGATTTATCGCATTGGTGAAAACTTGGCTCCCCTTTTTATTTCATTTATACAACAAAACTACACAAAAAACCATTAAAACTGGCCCTCTCTGGACTTGAAATTATATACAATATTGTTTAGAACCCTGTCGGGTACGGTTATTGGGTCATGACTATGTATGTGCAAAAGGCCCCAACCATTGGTATAGCACCGATGTGATACAGCGATGCGATCCAATTGCAATCGTTGATCGCTCAATGACTAGGCCTTTATATATATATATATATATATTATATATAATATATATATATCAATAACATGTGCTCCCTGGCGATCCAATCATTGGCGACCGCTAATCGGTTGTGTCTTGCATCCGCCCTTAGACTGTCCCCTCTACCTGGCCAATCTGCGATGTGTCACCCACTGATCTGATCATTAGAGATCATTGATCAGCGGTGTCTCGGGCCCCTTCTTCAATTCATCCTCTTTGCAGCACCGATTGTGATTAGCCACTTAGATCTGGGCCGTTGATCGGCCAGATCTGATGGCTATTGTGTGATGCCCAGATTAAGCTTGCAATAATTATTTTTCATGGTTTTAGAGTGATTTGAGTCTCCCGATAATGTTTTTTTGTCCCTTTTAAGGGATTTCCTCGTGCACTAATTCTGACTTTGAATGATCCTTAAGAGGATTTTGAAGACTTTTTGGGGCATACTTGGATCCTTTGACATGATTTTCAAGTACACTTGGAGACTTCAAGAGCATTAATGGATCCATTTGTGGGACTTTTACCATCAAGGCTAACAAGCCCTACTTGAGCTTCCGGCCTTAGAGGGATTGTCCCTCCTCCTGCAACATAATTCGCGAATTTAGGGCAATGATCTTTATCATGCCCCTGGCTTTTACACTTCAGGCACCAAACTTCATCATGCACCTTTGGCCGAGTCACTCCATCCTTCTTCAATATTTGAAACTCTAGGCAAAGATTCTGCAACTCCGCGTGAATCTGCTGATCTCCCAAAGAAGTGTCTTGAATCAGTGTCTCATGCAATCTCATCTCAATTTCTAGGGCTTCAACATGGGTCCCAATCTTTTGTTGTGATAAGGAAACCATTAGGTGAGGCAAGAGAAAGGCTACAAACCATTCGTGGTGCTACCCATCGGTGAGATTCATGTTAGTTTTGTGGATCTGGCAGTTCATTCTCTGATCCAGATCCCAAGGTGTTTCGCCTAGCCTCATCATGACTTCGTTGGATCCAACAAATGATTGCGATTCAGACTTGGGCCTACTAAATTCCTTAATCAACACGTTCTGAGTGTCTTCCAATGATGCCATCGGGTTATCAATGTAGTACTTAATGTACCATGTTAGCGTGCAATCCTGTAGAGTAGTAACTAGTTGCACTTTCTTCATATGATCATCTGTAATATTATGTGTTGTCCACACGGCCTTCGTGACAAACCAAAATTGCTCTAGGTCCTCATTTCCCAAGCCCTTGAAAATGGGAAACATCATTGTATTCGACATACTGAATGGTGGTGGAGGTGGGCAGTGTGGGTGAAGGTGTATGCTGTGGAGGTGAAGGTGGAGGTGGTGTGGGTGGATGGGGTATTCGCGGGAACCCTTACCTTATTAACTAGACAACACTCTGCAGTAAAGCCTATGCCACTCCTTCGTCGTCACTCAGAGGAGGCTCAATCAGTGGGCTATATTCAGGACCTATTCTCCCTCTATCTCTGAAGAAATTTCCAGTTCGCATAGCTCCAAACATCAAGGTAATGGCATAACCTGCCTTTTACACAAGAGCATCTTAATGCAAGTATTCAAAGATCTTGAATACTTACCTTGCGGCCCTTTGAAGAAGCGTTGTTCTACTTCACTGTAACTGAGTGAGGTATCGACTGCAAATTCTATCAAAAATCCTCCTATGATGCGATCAAGCCAATGATCAACAACACGCACGATCTTATCTTCAGAGGCTTCCAATCTCCACACTAGCTCCACGGTCCACATTATTGGAGCATCAAGCCTCCACCTTCCCTGACCGTCTACCAACTTAGCAATCCACTCGTATAACCTAATCGGGAGGGAACAAAAGAAAATTTCATGTATCTTTATGTACACATACATGTCTAACCACTATTATTTTGTCACGTGTGTATCTATGTTTTCTTTCACTATGAATTCGTGGATATTTCTATCCAACCACTCAATTTCTTTCTTTGTTGGATTCTAGTGATGCAACATCACACATGTCTTTATGAAGATCCTGGTCCCAAAAACGGAACCATTTGTTGGCTTAGTGGGTCTTGACCCAGGTTCAGAGTTAGATTTTCCAAAAAAATCCCTGCACTACTCACCCTTTTGGCATCAATACACAGAGCACAGACTGAAGTCTCACCCGAAGTAGTAGGGGGGATGCTGGAACTAGGTTTCCGCACCCAAAGATTAGTGTAATGTCATTTTATTCCCTACATTTTCCTTTGTGTAGATCGATAAGCCTTTAGGTCTTATTGATATAACTCCCTTTAATCAACCTCTAGATCTTCACGAAGGTCTATGACCATCTTTTGTGGACCCTAAACAGGTGATTCAACCATTTACGTGCCTATGTGATTACTACTAATCCCGTGTTTACCTAGATCAGCCTAAGCATTGTGAAATTTAACATGAAATAATATATGCTTCATTTAAAACAATTAATATTAAGTGTGTTCATATAATAACATCAATTAATGTCGCACATCAATACAATATTACTTCATAACCCATCATTCATTACAGCATAAAAGTGCGTTCATTCATAACATAAATAAATGGCCAAAACAAAAAAATTTCTAGAATTAATCTCTTTATTAATACTCTAGTTCTACTTACAGACTCAAGACTTCCCTGCGCACTTAGCGGCAAGGGGCTGCGCACTTAGCTGCAAAATCTACTCTAGGCCTCTGCACACACAGCTGCATATCCTCTCTTCTACTTAAGACTTCTTCGCTCTTTTCCCTATTGACCCATTATAGTCATCTTCATCATCGATACTACTTCTTAAACGATCCAAGATTCTCCTATTTATACAATCCCATGGTCTGCGGACAATGGGTGGATCTACAAAAGCAAACACAACTTACATAAAATAAGGGTAAAACCATTTGATGAGTGTAGTATTGCTGCAACTCCTAGGATACTAGCTTTACTTTAACAACCTGGGTTCATACAAACTTGGAGGTGATAGTGTCGTATACACAAGTAAAAGTGGTGGTTCTACCTGTTGTCATTGTTCAGCTGGTGAGAGACCACTGTGGTTTCAATCTAGACTTCTATGGATTCAGAAGAAGCTTGATTCTTTGATGGAAGAAAGGTAACCCTACTCTAAGAGAGAGCTACTCTACTACAATAATGGGGAAGATCGACATGTAATTCTAAATCACACCATTTCCTAATTAACCTACTAAGAAACTATGCTTGGCAAAAAATCTAAATCAACATGAACGAAATGATATTATCTAAGTTATAGAAGTAAGAAGCATCAAACATCACTAATGTGCAAGTAAAGAGACTGAACGAAATCTATTTTTTCTTTTTTGTCTTTTTATGCAAAATCAATTATGCAAACTAATTGCTTTTGTTGATGTGGCAAGTGAATTAAGGATGTTTGAGGATGACTGGAAGGGTTATGAGACGGTTGGATGGTGTGGAAGACCCTTGGGAGGATTTTGGTTACTTCCTAGAGGTTTTCCATCAATTCATCCTCAAAACAGGCTATTTCAAGAAATCCTACAAGATGTACTAGAAACCTATAGGATCCCCTGTAAACCTATAGGATAGAACCGAGAGAAAAATTTGAGGTGTTGGAGGTGATGGAAGGCCTAGGAAAGGTGTGTGATTGGTGGAATAATCACTCACAAGTCAAAATCAAAGATTGTATATGGCTGGATTTGCTCAATGTGCTTGGAATAATTTCTATGAAAAATGATGAAAACTAGTGAAGGTGATGTTGAGAACAAGGGATGGCTAAGGTGGATGGAGTGGAAGGTGGTTGCTAGTTATGAAGTCTTAGTCTCCTCCTAAAGTACCTACTCCACATAAAACATGTATATCTTCCAAAAAGTTATGAAAACAAGAAACATTTTCATAAACTAGAAAAGAAGAATAAATGAATTAACTGCCTACACTATGCATGCGGAAAGTTGCTGAAAGGAATGAAAGCATGGATGAGATCTACTACAGAAATGAAGATGAAAAATATGCCAATGGAATCCTACCTTGCAAAACTAACCAAATACTAATTTAAAGACAGCAAACTCCGAAGCTCATAAAACAACTAGAAATATGTGTTTTTGGGGTTGCTTAAGGGTCCCATCCTCAAGTCATGATCCCAGAGGGAGGAAGTGAGGCCGAGACACCTGCTAAAAACCTTATGGTGATCCTTTTATTCCTGCAAACCTGATACTGAAGTAAGGTACAAATGGAAGCAAACTAATAAACAACCAATCTAATCTACACTACTTGTAATGGAAATTCATCTAAAAAGTAAATTAACAACGAAGCTATGAATCTATACTAAACATACATATACAAGAAAGAGAAGCTTTGGCTGCTAGAGTTGGGACCTAACCCAAGAGCTTCAGCCCTCTGAGTTAACTCAGTGTTGGCTCAAAACAAAACTCATTCTTATTACCAAAACAACAAATTACATCAATATAACTTTCGCAAGTCTGCAGCTCGAAAATAGCATAAAGTTTTACAAAAAAAATCCAAATCCTACTGAGGCTCTAGGCCTCTCTACTTATCCAATTGAAGTCCGCAATTAATGTCTTAAAATTAGGGAGGCTCGAATCCCAAACTCGAGATAAACTAGTTCTTTGTCTCTCACTTACTCGACTGCCTTCTAATCCTCATGGCTTGATTGTTTTCACTCCGAGTTGGTGTGATGGATGGAGGAATATTCGAATGGGGAATAAGTAAATAAGGAGGATTTGCCTCCTACAATCCCTCTCCCTTGTCCGATTTGAGCTTTATCCTTAGTATTTGCAAAAATTCCTTAATTTTCTCCTTCAGTCCTGCAATCAATGCATATTAATCCATTAGGCATAATATCCAACTCTACTCAAACAAAATATAATCAAAAACATGTAACAAGTTGTGAGAAAAGTTGGTTTGACTAAGCTATGAGGTGAATTAAGGCCCATATAATTACCCAATGATGAGGTTCGTTATCAACCTCTACTAAAAGTGTTGCTCATCCTCTGAGCAACTCAATCAATATCCATATCCCTCATAGCTCTAGTGGCCTTTGTGACATCCCATGCCTCTATTGTGGTCTCCTCTTCTTGTTCATAGAAGCTTGCTTTACTTTCTACCTCCTCACACTGTCTCCTTTCTTCTTCTTCCTTCCTTCCTTATAGCATTCTTAAGAGTAGTGGTGGACTGAGTTTCAGGCCAATCCAATTGACTTTCAGCCTTTGCATAGATTGCGTGTACATGGGTGTCTTGTTTAGTTCCTCTCTCAATCTTTGTGGGGAGTGGTACTTTCTTATCTTTAAGCTATATGGAAGTTTGTTCCATCTCCTTAGGCAAGAATGTATGCTATCATCCCCTAATAGCTTGAACATGTCCTCAAAATGTGAAATTACTTGCTCTTGGGCAGCAAGATATCCAGGTGCAAGCTGAGGATCATTTGCAATCAAATTATGGGTACTGATGAGGGCCATGGGATTTGATTGTTTAGCTCTAATCATAAGAGGTTCAGTTTGTTCTCTCACCAATATCTTCTTCATTTCTGCTACCCTTGACTCCTCATGGTTCATCCATGATGCCAAAGCCATCAATTGTAAATCTCCTAGCTTGGCATTAGGGTCCCATACATTCATTTATGTTAGGGCCATGTTGTGCAAATAAAACTAAGCCATCTTGGCCTTATCTTCTAGTGTGATATGATCACAAAGATCAATGAACTGCTTGTTGTCTTGAAATGGCATGGTGCCTCTCTTTGTTAGGGTCTTGATCTAGAACTGCAACCACTGTTCCTTGAGGTATAGGGCATACGATTTAGCTTGTTAGGTCCCTATCATACTAGTGATTCCCCCATTAATAAACTTGTTGTATCCCTTATTGTTATTGTTGTGCCCCTATTGTCCCCATATTGTTACTATTGTGCCCCATAAAATCCCTCTATTGTTATTTTTGTGCCTTTATATTATTATTGTTAGGTCGGCTTGGTTATATTGTGACCCCTTAGACTCCTATATATAGAAAAGAGGTTTTTTCATTTGAATCATCCAAGAATTGTTCATTTTTGTAATGTAAAGGAGGTTGCCCCTTCGAAGAGGCTTATTTCTAAGGTGTTCATCTATCTTTTCTATCTTTTTTTGAGTTGGTTTCATAACATTTGGTATCAAAGCTTTGGATTCCACGGTTTCGCTACTCCAAACAGGTCATTGTGGCATTTTCCTTATAAATTTTTTCTACGATGTTTCAAAAGCTAAAAAAAAAAAACATTTGAGATGAAATTGCGCGGAACCTTCAGTCTAAATTTTAGATCCTGTTTTGCTATATTTTCAGAGATATAATTTGAGGAAGTTAGGGTTTTTCCAGACCCCTGAATTACATTCCAAACAGGGCACATTGGGAAAATCATCATAACTTTCGATCTGAGCATCAGATTGAATTTTCGTAAGAAATTACAGGAAGAGGATGGACTATAGTTTTCTTGCGTATCATTTTTAGAACCTAAGGTTGAAACAGTGACCCGTGGCACATTGTACAATTTTGCTCTACTGAACCAGTCTTTACTCAGGTCATCGTGGGAGATTTGGCATAACTCTTTATTGGAGAATCCAATATTGATCAGAATTGTGGGGTTAGAAAGAATGCTCAAATGGTTACCATAGGAAGAAATTCTAGACCTGTGAGGTCCAAAATTATAGAGATACATCATATTCAATATCGAGCTCCTATAAAGTGAAAAAAGGTGTGTAGTTTTTTTTTTTAATTTTTGCATAAGCTTGGTTTGAAAAATTAGTTTGAAGGAATTCAAAGGGCATAGTGAAGAATTATTATTGGTAATTGATGCCCCAAAGAAAGAAAATGGAAACACCTAGTATGAAACCTGAAATCTCTAGCACGACTCATGAATAAGAGGAAGAAATGCAACATGATATATCAAAATTACGAGACCAAGTGCAACAAATTTCACTTGCACAAAAAGTAATAGAAAATAAGATGGATGTTTTAAAGAATGATGTAGAATCTAAGATAGATAGTTTAAAGAAAGGTATAGAAGCTAAGATGGATGGCGTGGAAGCTAATATGGATGATTTAAAGAAAGGCATGGAAGATTTGCAGACAAATTTGACAAAGTTTCTGCAAGAAATGCTTACTAATGGCAAAAGGGTAGGAAAGGGAAATCATGATGAGAACAAAATAAATGTTAATCATGATTTTGTAGAATCTAACATTGGATCTAAGAACCACCATGTTCCAAAGATTGATATGAGGAAGTTTTATGACAAGGATCTCAGAACATGCATACTATAGATGGAGCAATTTTTCGATCTCCATAATGTCCAAAACACACAAAAGGTACACATTGAAACTTTATATTTGGAACCAAATCAGTGTGTATGGTATCGATGTCCTTTCTCTCATAAAAAATTGTCACTTGGGCTATTTTTACAGATGAAATGATAACACATTATGAGGATAAAAAAAGAAACTCTTTTTTAGCCAATTGATCAATCTCAAACAAAAGGGTTCAATGATGGAGCACATCGCGGACTTCCAAAAATTAAATATAAGGGTAAAAGATATTCTAGAGGAGCATATGATTAATGTGTTCATAGGGACTTTAAAAGATAACATCCAACATGAGGTTCACCTTTGGGAACCAGATTCATTGGAGAAGACATTCAGGTTGGCAAGAAAAATGGAAAGCAAAATTATGGCAAAAAGGAAGCCTACCACTCACAATCATAAAGATGGAAGTGTTAATACTCCTAGCCATCCACAACCTACAAGTTTGACACCACAACAATTGGAATAAAAAAGAGAAAAAGGGATTTGTTACAGTTGTGATAACAAATAAACTAAAGGTCATAAGTGTGCAGAGAAGAAATTATTTTACATAGATTGTGAAGAGGAGGAAGAAACGAATCCGACCATATCTTGTAATGCATTGGCTAGAATTACCACTCCTCAAAATATCAAGATATAATGGCATATCAAGAAGAAAAGGGTAATAGTGTTGATTGATTCGGGAAGTACCCATAATTTTATTCATTGTAAGATAGCGAAGGAATTGAATTGCTTCCTATATCTAGCACCAGAGTGTTAAGTAATGGTTGCAAGTGGAGGAACCAAAAATTGCTCAGGAAAGTTCCATAATATCAAGCTATCCATGGGAGAATGTGTATTGAATAGCCTAATGCTTTCCATTCCAATGGGTGGTGCTGATGTTGTACTAGGAGTCCAATGGCTACAATCCTTGGGTACAATAGCTTTTAATTTTCAAGAAACTTTCATGAAATTATCTTCAGAAGGAAAGGAAGTTGAATTAAGGGGTATTTCAGGGAAATTAGGAAAGATAATTAGCTCTAATGGAATGACAAATATTCTAAAGAAAGAACAATGATGCGTAATTACACAATTATGTTCACTAGAGGTTCCCGCATTGAAATCATCCATTTCTCCAGGTCTCCAAAAAGTCTTGGACAATCATTCCAAGGTATTTGAGACTCCCAAAGGCCTCCCAACTATTCGTGATCATGATCATGCTATTAATTTGATTCCAAGAAGTGTTCCTCCAAACATCAAGCCTTACAGATATCCCTATGTCCAAAAGAGTGAAATTGAACATATGGTTGCAGAAATGCTAGAGGCTGGTATAATTCAACCTAGTCAAATTTCTTTCTTTGCTCCTGCAGTATTGGTTCACAAGAAGGATGGATCATGGAAGATGTGTCCAGATTATAGGGAGCTCAACAAGATCACTATTAAAGATAAATTTCCCATTCCTATCATTGATGAATTATTGGATGAATTGCATGGATCAATTTACTTCACCAAGTTGGACCTTTATTCGGGATATCATTAAATTAGAATGAAGACTGGAGACATTCCAAAAATAGAATTTAGAACTCATGAGGTTCATTATGAATTTTTGGTCATGCCTTTTGGCCTTACTAATGCACCTTCTACATTTCAAGGTTTGATGAATTCCATTTTTGAACCCTTCCTTAGAAAAATTGTGTTATTATTTTTTGATGATATACTAATCTACAGTAAGTCTTGGAAGGATCATGTCCAACATGTTGACATGGTGCTCAAACTATTAGAGGAGAACCAATTATATGAAAAAATATCCAAATGTTTCTTTGGAGTACAAGAGGTGGAATATCTGGGTCATACTATATCTCATGAAGGTGTTAAGGTAGACCCTAGCAAAAGTAAAACCAATAAGTAATGGAAAATCCCCACATCCATAAAGCATCTACGATGATTTCTTGGGTTGATAGGGTACTATCCCAAGTTTGTTACAAATTATGGGAGGATAACAACATTTCTAACAACATTATTGAAGAAAGATGCATTTTCATGGACTCCAGAAGCAACGAATGCCTTTGAACATCTTAAAGAGGCAATGTACCAAGCACCATTCTTAGCTACACCAGACTTCACAAAAACCTTTATTATGGAATGTGATGCCTCAAGAAATGGAATTGGTGTTCTTTTAATGCAAGAAGAAAGACCCATTACTTTCGAAATTCGTGCAATCAAAGGAAAGTATTTACACAAAGCTATTTATGAGAAGGAAATGTTGGCAATACTACATGCACTGAAGAAATGGCAACCCTACCTGATGGGAAGACACTTCAAGGTAAAAATAGATCATGATAGTCTTAAATACTTTTTAGAACAAAGATTATCTTTAGAAGAACAGCAAAAATGGGTCACAAATATGTTGGGTTATGACTTTGAAATCATCTACAAAAAAGGGAATCAAAATGTTGTGGTAGATGCATTCTGAAGAAAGGATGAGGATGTGGAAGAATATCTTTGTGCCATTTCTATTATCCAACTTGATTGGATAAACGAAGCAAGGGATGAATGGAAGAATGGCGAGGAAGTGTGGGCACTCATTCAAAAGATACAACAATATCCCAGTACATTTGATACATTTAACTGGAAAAATGATTCGTTATGGTACAAGGATCGATAATTCCCAACTCAAGCAAAAGATTCTTAGGGAATTGCACACCTCCCCCTTAGGAAGGCACTTAGGATTTCTAAAAACCTACCACAAGGTTAAGAAGGATTTTTTTGGGATGGCCTTAAATCAGATATTGAAAAGTTTGTGGCAGAATGTTTGGTTTTCCAACAAAATAAATTTGAAACAATTAAGACCCTGGGACTATTACAACCTTTATCCATTCCAAGCCAATGTTGGGAGGAGGTTTCAATGGATTTTATCACAGGTTTACCCAAGTCCAAAGGGAAGAGTGTTATCATGGTGGTAGTTGACAGACTTACCAAGTATGCACACTTTTGTGCATTATATCATCCATTTAAAGTGAGTATAGTTTCTATTACATTTATGGAAACAATTCAAAAGCTACATGGGAACCCAAAGATTATTGTAGGTGAGAGAGATCCCATTTTCACTAGAAAATTTTGGACCAAATTATTTTCTTGTCTTGGTACTCAGTTAGCTCATGGCTCATCTTATCATCCTCAATCTGATGGGAAAACTGAGATAGTAAACAAATGTTTGGAAGGATATCTTCATTTCTTTGTATCTGATAAACATGTGCAATGGGTCAAATGGTTGCCTCTGGCTAAATGGTGGTATAACACTTCCTTCCATACTACAACAAAAATTATCTGATTTATGGAACTTTATGGATATCGTCCACCATCCATCACATCATATTTAAGAGAAAATTCTAAGTTTCACGCAGTGGAAGATCACATCGAGCATCAACAACAAGTTCTCCAACTCTTAAAGGATAACCTCACCTTGGCACATAATATAATGAAATAGCAGGCAGATCAACATCACAGTGAAATAAGTTTTGATGTAGGTGATTGGGTATTCCTATGACTACAACCATATAAGAAAATGTCCCTCAAGCGAGCTAAGAAGGATAATAAATTATCACCAAAGTATTATGGTTCGTACAAGGTGTTGCAAAAGGTAGGTACTATGGCATACAAATTGGAGCTCCCTGCAGCTTCCCGAGTGCACCCAGTTTTCCATGTTTCATGCTTAAAGAAGGTTATAGGTGACAAGCTTCTAGCTCAAATGATATTACCAGAACTTGATGAGGAAGGAAAAATCATATTGAAACCTAAAGCAGTCAAAGAAACAAGAACTTGACAACTACACAATCAATCAATTTTAGAGTATCTCATCAAGTGGAAGAACTTACCCATTGAAGATTCCACATGGAAGGATGCGAATTTTATACAGAAACATACAGAACCACTCAAGCGTTGAGGACACAAATTTTTTGAAGGAGAGGGGCATGTTAGGTCCCTATAATACTAGTGACTCCCCCATTACTATTGTCATTGTATCCCTTATTGTTATTGTTGTGCCCCTATTGTCCCCATATTATTATTATTGTGCCCCATAGAATCCCTCTAATGTTATTTTTGTGCCTTTATATTATTATTGTTAGGTCAGCTTGGTTATATTGTGACCCCTTTTACTCCTATATATAGAAAGGAGGTTTTGTAATTTGAATCATCCAAGAATTGTTCATTTTTGTAATGTAAAGAAGGTTGCCCCCTCGAAGAGCCTTATTTGTAAGGAGTTCATCTGTCTTTTCTATATTTTTGTGAGCTAGATTCATAATATAGCTAGCATCCTACACTATATTTCTTCCAAAGAGAGACTGGCCATACATGCCAATTGATCTTCTCTTTCCTGCAGTTGTCCTCTCAACCATGCATTTTCTACCTCTAGTTGATTTTTCATTATGGCCTCTCTTTCTCTTGAGCCACTTAGCTCTTTTCCCATCTCCTTGAGTTTCTTCTCCATGTGCCCAATGTCTTCCACCCCCTTTGATTTGGTGATATTCATCCATCAATGAGTTCTAGCCCTCTCCTTCTCAAGCTCAAAGAACAGTGGGATAGCAAATTTTTGAGGTATGACCCTGTCTCCTTCAATAAACCTGTAGTAGGATTCCAGGTTAGGTTGGGGGTTGGGTTCTTTTGTCTCTGGGACCTATTCTTTAATTTCCTACTGCTCCCCTACCTCCCTTTCCAATTTTTTGCCTCCTATAGGTTCAGAAAAGTATCCTATAGGACCGCTTCTGCTTCCTATAGATTCTGCTATGTATCCTATAGGATTTCCTTTCCCTTGGAGGAGGTTGATCTAGTTATAGGCCTTCTCAGATAGGTTATAGGAGACTTAGGGGAAGGCATTTTATCATTTTTCTTAGGTGAGTCTTCAATCGCAATAGGAATTTTGGTTGGTGTTTGGGGTTTCCCCTGTCTTATTCTTGTGCTTTTCCTTGTCCTGAAATATAAGGGGGTCTACCTCTGTTTTTTCCCTTTTTGCTTGATGGGGGCGCTAAGAGTAGTGAGGGCAGTTGATGCCTCTCTCTCAGTGGGCTCTAGAGACACCCTAGGTGACTCCTCCTTGTTTTCTGTCCCCTCTTTTCCATTGCCCTCTTCACATATGTCCTTCCCTTCTTCTTCCTCTTGTAGATCTTTAACATCTTTATCAGTTTCCTCCTTAACATCCTCCTCTATTTCTTCATCATCCTCCTTCTCTTTCTCCTCTTCTTGTTCATGCTTCCTCATTTTCTTTTGTTTCATCTCCTTCTTCATCCATCTCACCTTCATCTCCTTCTATTTATTCTTCCTCCTTCTCTACTTCTTCTTCCTCTGCTTCAATCTCTTCCTCTTCCTCTTCACTAACAGTAGGACTAACATCATATGTGAGAGCTTTGATGTCTTCCTCTGTCAGTATGTCTCTAAAAACTGACCATGTGATAGGAATTTTGAGGTTTTGGAGGGCGTCTTCTGTAAGGATCCTAATTAAACCATGGTGAGATAGCTGTTGGGAATTTCCCTCCTACACTTTGATGCTTGAGTCTATTAGTGATTGCAGCGGGAAGTATGGTATGTTGAGCCTTTGGTAAGGCAGTGTTTCTGCTTTAATTCTCAATTCTTCAAGAAGCCTAAAAGGATAGCCATAGACCACACTATACCTACCCTCACATGAAATGTATTTGATTATTTGGTACCTTACCTCATTCCAGGGATATGGAAGAATTCCCCTCCTTACTCCATTTTTGTCCTCAATGGATCCCTCACCTTCTAAAAAGAATTTCCTTTTGGCAACCTGGCTATCTCCTTTGTCTTCTTTCCTCCATGATATTCCTAAGAGAAGTGTGGTGACTTTGTTAATGAGATTAGGGGTGAGTTCTATGGAGAAGCCTCTTACCACAACAATGGCATGGATTTTGGTGAGTGGAATGAGGGAGAGAGCAAATTCGCAGGCCACCTCATCATCATACCCTCTCATTTTTTCAAAAAAACACATCCAATTATGTCTTTTGAATATTTCAAGAAATTGGGGGTGTTGTTGGATTTTGATAGTGTTAATGGGCTCCCTCCTATTAAACCCTCCTGTCATCTTGGTTGGTGAATTTTGAGGAGATGAGAGGGTTGAGACAATTTTCAAATGCAGAACCAAAACTGAAATGACTTTATGTGTAATTCCCTTAAACAACTGCTAAATTCACTCAAACTTAGAGGATTTCAAGTTCAATTACTTGTAAAGAGGGATGTAATTATAGAGCCTACCTCTTCATAGTGTTTTCAGTGGCCAACTCTCATGTTTTCCCCTCTGAAACTCCTCTCAGACAATCCTGTAGATAATCTCTGTGTAGCCTGTAGGAATTTGTGTGCATGATCCTGTAGGAATTCCTGTGCAATATTGTAGGAATCTTGTGCAGTAAAATGATGGAGTTTTGCTTTCAGTAGGTTGCCTGGGTATGAGAGTGACCTATGAGAGAGATCTTCGAGGAAGTGAATGCATAAATGCATGGGGACGATCATTATTTCCTCTTATGATCATTCAGGGTGAGGTGGTGTACTAGCAACAAATGTACATTTCCATTTTTGGACTGTTGGTCCCCACTACCACCTCATCACTCCCCACTCCTCATAATCAGCTCCCACCTTATGCATCCATAGTTTGAACTGCTTTTGTCCTTCTCCTTCTTTGTTTTTGAGTTGACTGCTACCACATGTGAGGGAACATCATGTTTTTTCTTTATTGACTAAGCGAAGGTGGCCAAGTTAACTGGCCACCTTTTCTCTTATATACAAACTTACTCGTAACTTTTACATATTTTTGACTACATGATGCATATGAGAGAGCGACCAGGATACTTACCTATGGTGCCAATACCTTGTTGTAGTTGTTGAAGACTGGAGGTGATTGCTATGTGTATGGATACATGCTATTCTTCTTCCCTTCTTGTTTCTTTCTGATGATCCCTTTGTTTATGTAGGTACCTATTGTTTAATATGGTGGTGGTTCCGCTATTTTGGGGCTTCTTCTACTCTGGTATAATCAGGCTAGAGGTTTGCTGCTGTTATGATTTGTATTCTGTGGGATAGGCTTCTACAGGATTTCCTACAAGATGTCTTGTAGCTGCTTCTCCCTCATAACTCTTATTCATACACTTTTTTGAGATGGTAACATCAATGTAGAGAAAGACTATGAGTGCGAGAACAAGGAATACTTAGGTGATGCTCTCTATTCCTCCCCATTTCTCTTCTTTTCGAAGACTGAAAAAAATATTTTTGAAATTGATTTTGTTTTTAAGGGTGAGTGCAGGGGTGATGATTGTGGACAAGGTATGGTGATTGAATGATGAAGGCAGTGCATTTTATTGGAATAGCAAGTCATTTATTTGCCTTAGGACTACCTCCTGTAGGATTTCTGGGTCACTGTAATTCATACAGGATCATCCTGTAGGTTTACAAGGGATCCCGTAGAAAACACAATCCCTTTGTAAACTGAAGTAAAGGAGTGGAAAAAAATGATAGAAAGGGTAGAGGAATGAATGGCAAGGAGTGGTAAAATAACAATTTGAGTGACAAGGGTCTCTTTTTGATCCTCCTCTGCTCTTTGACTATCCTTGCTAAAAACAACAAGGCTGCCTCTGAGGGGTTTTCACCCTAGTTGTTTGCCTTGGATGCCTCAAGGGAGGTTTTCACTTACGGATCTTTCTTTATTTTTTTATTTTTTTTCTTTTGACACCACTGGGCCGCCCCAAGAGGTTTTTGACCCAATGGTGGGACTCAGACACCTCATGGAAGTTTTCACCTGAGTCCTTATTTTTCTTTTTAATTTTCTCAGTGATTTGATGAGGGAGGAGTTGAAACTTGCTCCACTATCATCATTGTTTTATTGATATCATCAATGAACTCTTGTTTTGATAAGGGTATCTTGTAAATTTTTACTTAGTCTCCATTAACAAGTAAATGGATGACCTCTTCATATATGGTTCTGATCTGCACTGAACCATTAACATGGAATATTTCTACAACATAAGGTCCTACCCATCTTGTCCTTAACTTTCCCTTGAAGTCTTTATACCTAGAATCATATAACAACACCCAATCGTCTTCCTGAAATTGCTTGTCCTTGATGTTTTTATCATTCCAGATCTTCCTCTGAAATTGAACTACCTCTGTATGTAGGAGGGCCTATATTCTTAATCCATCCAAACCATTCAACTAGAATAATCTCTCTTTTTGTGCACTACTGAGATCTAGATCTAGTTGGGCTGCCATCCTTAATGTGTTATACTCAAATTCAATGGATAGCAAGGCCCTTTTCCCATAGACCAGCTCATAGGGTGTGAATCTAGTGGTGGTCTTCCATGTGGTATTACAGGCCCAGGTGGCCTCATCTAGTCTATCTTACCAATCCTTCCTATTGTTGCTTACCACTTTGGTCAAGATGCCCTCCAACACTCTGTTGGTCACCTTCACTTGCCCATTAGCTTATGGATGATATGGAGTGGAGGTTCTATGCTTGATCTTGTGTTGGCTAAGAAAGTCTTCAATCATGTTGGAGGTAACCTGGCTGCCTTGGTCTATGACCAGCTCTCTAGGGTACCCAAATTTCTAGAATACATTCTCCCTTAGGAACTCAGCCGCCTTCTCCTCTGTTGATGCCTTAATTTCCTTGGTTTCAGCCCACTTAGTCAAATAGTCAGTGCACATAATGATGTACTATTGTGTCTTGGAAGGAGGGTCAATAGGCCCAATGAAGTCCATGCCCCACTTTTCAAATGGCTTGAAATTCACTTGAGGTTGTAGAGGCATTTCATCTCTTGGAGTAGGCCTTCCCATCCTTTGGCACCGATCACACTGATTAGTATATCTTTTCACATACCGATGAAGAGTGGGCTAATAATAGCCTGCTTGTAACACTTTGAATGTTGTCATCTTTGCTACAAAGTGACCTCCACAAGGCCCATCATGACAGGTCAGAAGGATGTCAAAGTCTTCCTCCTCCTTGACACACCTTCTCAAGATTTCATCTGGGCCAAGTTTGAAGAGATTTCCCCCAATCCAAGTGAAGGGGGTGCTCTTCCTTACTATCTTTCTCTTTTCTTTGGAGGACAAGTTTGGTGGGAACTATGTTGATACCAAATAGTTTTCTATATCAGTAAATCATGGAGAGAGAACTGAAATACAAAAATAAGTGCTCGTCTAGTAACTGATCATCAACCATTCCTTCTTCACCTGCAGGAAAATTTACTTTAGACAAAAAGTTTGCAACAACATTTTTCTGTCCAGGCTTATCAACAATAGTTAGATCAAACTATTGTAATAAAATTAACCATCTTATAATCCGAGCATTCACATATGGTTTGTTCATTAAATATTTCATCGCAGCATGGTCAGTATGCACAAATTTTTTATAGCTTATAACATAATCCTTGAATTTGTTCAATAAATGCACAACAGCCAAGAGTTCCTTTTTTATCACTGTGTAATTTAGTTCAGCCTTCGACAGATTCTTACTAATAAAACAGATAGCATAAGGCAATGTTTCATCTATCTGACCTAGGGCTTCTCCTATGACTTTGTGTGAGGCATCAACATGAATATGAAAGGGGGGGGGGGGGCAATTTGGGCCTCAGAGATCGGTGCAGAGTTTAACTTGTCCTTTAGAATGTCTATGGCCTCTTGAAAACTTTTTGAACAGATAAACTCAGAGTCCTTGACCAACGAACCAAATAAAGGAGAGGCCAACTTGCTGAAGTCCTTTATGAACCTTTGGTAGTATCTAGCTAACCCTAGGAAACTTCTGACATCTCTCTGCTTTTGAGGAGGTGGGACCCTTTGGATGATAGCTATTTTGTTTGGGTCCACCTACAGTCCTTGATGAGATATTTAATGACCTAGCACAATCCCCGCAGTCATCAAGAATTCACATTTTCAAGATGGAGACAAGTTCATTTCAATGCATTTGTGTAGTACTTTGCCTAGGTTAGATAGAGCTTCTTGAAAATCTTAGCCATAAGGTGTAAAATTGTCCATATAAATTTCAACTGCATCATGGACTAATTCAGCGAAAATACTCAGGATTGCTCTCTAGAAAGTGGTAGGAGCATTGCATAGGCGAAAAGGAAGGACCCTATAGGAAAAATTACCCCAAGGACAAGTGAAGGTGGTTTTATCCTGATATTCCAGGCTTATCTAGATTTTGTTGTACCTATAGAATCCATCTATGAAAGAGAAAAACCTTTTCCCTACCAGGCCATCTAACACTTGGTCAATGAAGGGTAGAGGGAAATGGTCCTTTTTTGTGGATTTGTTCAACTCCCTGTAATCGACACAAATTCTCCACTTACCACTTTTCTTTGGAACTAACACCAAAGGAGAGGCCTACTCACTATCGGAGATATCGTAAATGAATCCCGCATCTAACATTTTTTACAGTTTCTCTTTGACTATATCTTTAAGAGCTGGATTCATCCTCCTTTGGGGTTGCCAGACTAGCTTGTAACTTTCTTTGATGTATATGTGGTGAGTACACACTTAGGGGTGTACTCCCTTCATTTCTTTGTAACTCCAAGTGAAGGCTTCTAGATTTTCCTTTAGCATGTTGTATAACTTCTCTTATTGGAGAGCAGAAAGTGATGGATTGATTTTCAAGGTTCTCTCCAGGCTGAATTCTATGGTTTTTACATGGAGTGGGTTGGAATCAGCTAAGAATAAGTCAATTGGATGATTGTTCTTGGTTTCCTTTACTGCATCTTCTAAGGGAAATGAACTGGGAGTTAGACTTTGGAGTAGGTGTTCAATCAAAACATCATCATCTCGTTGTCCTCCTCCCATGGTTGTTTCTAAAGTATAAATTTGGGTGGAATAAACTTCATCTTCTTCCTCCTTCTCCAACCATAAAGGTAAATCATGCTCTAGAGAAGGTTTAGTAGGAGGGTATAGGACTAACTTCTTGGACATATGCCCATTTTGATGGTCATATTCCCAGCTCTGTAGCTAATGTAAGCATTGGCAGTGGAAAACCATGATCTCCCAAGGATTAGAGGGTAACTAATAAGCTTAGCCTTAGGTTGCAGAACTAGGAAATTTGTGGGTTACTCCCAAGAGTCAATGGAGACCATCACATCCTCCACAATCCCCTCAGGGGTTACTGTGGAGCGGTCTGCAAGTTGCAGAGTTGTTTTGGTATTCCTGAATGAACCTTGGAGGTTGAGCTTGAGCATGGTGTCCTTGGTCATCACATTAATGGCAGCCCCTAGATCGATCAAAGTGTGTGGGACAATGGTGCCATTGATGTGCACATCTACTATAGGGCTTCTAGGGTACAAATATTTTGGATAGATTACCTACCCCAACATTAAGTTGAATAGCTGTCCAATGACATTAATGGTAGGGGCATCCCTTCTTTGCCACCCTGGATGCTTGAAGCACTTCTCCTTAATCAAATTATTGTAAATAGGAACATCTTTTATTGATTGGAGAATTCGAATCTTGATACATAGATTTTTCAATTATCCCAGAAGTTCAGTCTCCTTCAGGGTAGGCTGGAATGGTTGGGCTAATCCCTCAGGAAAGGGTGGATTCACTTTAAGATTGCTTTCCTCTCTTTCTTCCTCAACCTCCCTAGGTGGAGGTGTAGGTTGGTTATTCGGGAGAACTCTCCTAGATCTCAAGTTAATCTCCTGGATTTCCACAACATAAGCTGTATATGATGTCTCTCCACTCTATACTTGCTGAGGATACCTATTGTTTAGGTTTAGATTTGGCTAGGTAGGCATCTAAGGTTGCTTGGGTGGAGAAGAATGTAGCAGCTGTGGTTGGGAAGGTGGTGGAGGCAATAGAGTTGGAGCATTGTTGTATTAGGGCCTCCACCCCTGGGGCGATGCATTTCAATAAGGTTATGGTGGAGCATAAGGTTGAAATAACTAGCTAGCTGGCTGGGAGTGATACTGAGATGCAAAGGACTGAGGAGGGGGTGTAGACCAGGAAGGATGAGTAGGGGGTCCCAAAGAAGGCATGGATGTGGTTTGGTTGGGGTTGTAATATGCATGGGACGACCCTTGCATGCCCTGCTGGTATGGTTTAGGCCCATGAGGTCTCGTTTGGTTTATGTAGTAGAGCTACTCAATGACCCCTTCAGCTCCTTAATATATAGCTTTGAGTCCAGGAAAAGAAGGGAACTTGTCTGTGGAGTGGTTTTCTTCATAGACTAAGAAAATTTCAATAGAATTCAATGGACATTCATTCCTAAGATGCCTCTTGGTGCATCTAGGACAAAAAATGGCTAAGGCTCTCTCTGTTTCCTCCTACTTCCTCTTAATGTGTATGGTGTCCATTTGCAAGGCAAGGGTTTATAGCATCTCACTTTTGAAATCTTCCTTGATGGATGAGTTGGAAGATGATGTAATGACCATAGGTTGACTACCTCTACCCTTTTTCCTAGCTTCCCTAGAATGGTTTCTAAGGACAATATTGATATCCTTATAGGGTAATTGGTAGATGTATCCTCTTGCTAACAAATGTACGGTATCCAAAAGATCTTCCCTTACTCCCCTAAGCAGGACCAACTTTAGTGACTTAGGGTCAAGTGTGCACCTAGCCCTTTTGTAACTAAGCTGGAATATTTCTTTGTAATCCTCTAGGGATTCATCATTGCCTATGATCATCCTAAAAATTTCCTCTTTAGTATCCTTTGATCGATAGTAGTCCCAATATTTTTTGTTAAAGGCTTGCTGCATCGAAGCCCAAGTTGTGATGCTATCCCCAGGTAAACCCATGAACTAGTGCAATGCTGCATCCTTGAGGGTAGATGGAAATAGTTTTAACTTCTGCTCATCATTTGTATAGTCATAGGTTCATCATATAACAACAAACTCAAATAGGAAAGTGTTGGGGTCCTCTGTGGTCAGGCCATGGAAATGAGGTAGGGTAGAGGGGCTTATATTTTTCATCTTAGTTTCCCCATTGGTTTCCCTAATGGGGAAGGCACCCTCAACTCTCTCTCTATTCCCTCTGTTGTTTCTGTTCTCGGCCATTGGTTCAATAGTAATGTGTTATCCTTCTTCTTCTTCCCCTATAGTTTCTTCAAATATGTCAATTTTCTCACCTAAGGGTTCCTCCAGTACACAACCACCAAAGAAGAGGGAAGGTTGGCTGTTTGATGCAATGGCGGTGTTTGGAAAAAATTTCCCTAAGCTGTCCCTATTCCTACGAGGCATGAAAGGAAATGTTTTTGGTTTGGTTTTGTATTTTTTCAAACATGGAAAGTACTTTTCAGAATTGAAGTTGCTGATTGGATGAAAATTACTGACGAAATGAAAAAGATACTTGTTGAATTAAAATCTTGCCTGCAAAATGGAAAGGAAAGCAGAAAATGCAAAATGGAAGGAGGGAAACAACTAGATTACTTCTGCAGAAATAAACTAATCGCAGAATATTGAAGACAATAAATAGAAGAAGATAAAGTAGTAATCACATTTTACTTAGACACCTCCCCGACAACAGTGCCAAAAATTGATGAGCGCCAGTATTGCAGCAAGGATGTTGCAACTCTTGGGCTACCAGCTTTACTTTATCAACCTGGGGTTCGTATAAACTTAGAGGTGACAGTGTTGTATACACATGTAAAAGTGATGGTTCTACCTATTGTCACTGTTCAGCTGGCAAGAGACCATTGGGGTTTCAAGCCAATTCTATGGAGTTAGAAGAAGCTTGATTCTTTGATGGAAGAAAGGTAAACCTACTCTAAGAGAGAGCTACTCTACTACAATAATGGAGAAGATTGACATGTAATGCTAAATCACACCATTTCCTAATTAACCGCTAAGAAACTATGCTTGGCAGAAATGCTAAATCAACATGAACAAAATGCTACTATATAAGTTATAGAAGTAAGAAGCATCAAACATCACTAATGTGCAAGTAAAGAGACTAAACTAAATATGTTTTTGCCTTTTTGTCTTTTTATGCAAAATCAAGTATGCAAACTAATTGCTTCTGTTGATGTGGTAGGTGAATTAAGGATGTTTGAGGATGAATGGAAGGGTTATGAGATGGTTGGATGGTGTGGAAGGCCCTTGGGAGGATTTTTGTGACTTCCTAGAGGTTTTCCACCAATTCAGCTTCAAAACAGGCCATTTCAGGAAAACCTACAAGATGTACTAGAAAACTATAGGATCCCTTGTAAACCGACAGGATATAGTTGAGAGAAAAATGTGAGGTGTTGGAGGTGCTGGAAATCCTAGGAAAGGTGTGTGATGGGTGGAATGGAGTGGGAGAAGGTCTAGTATATGGCTAGATTAGCTCAATGTGCTTGGAAGAATTTATATGAAAAATGATGAAAACTAGTGAAGGTGATGGTGAGAACAAGGGATGGCTAAGGTATATGGAGTGGAAGGTGGCTCTTGGCTATGAAGTCTTAGTCTCATCCTAAAGCACCTTATTTTCATAAAACATGTATGCCTTCCAAAAATCTATGTAAACAAGAAACACTTCCATAAACTAGAAAAGCAAAATTAATGAATTAACTCCCTACACTATGCATGAGGAAATTTGTTGAAAGGAATGAAAGAATGGATGAGATCTACTGCAGAAATGAAGATGAAAAAGATGCCAATGGAATCATACCTTGCAAAACTAACCAAAAACTAATTTAAAGGCAACAAACTCCGAAGCTCATAAAATAACTAGAAATCTGTGTTTTTGGGGTTACTTAAGGGTCCCTTCCTCAAATCATGATCCCAGAGGGAGGAAGTGAGGCTGAGACACTTGCTAAAAACCTTATGGTGATCCTTTTATCCTTGCTAACCTGCTACGAAAGTAAGGCACAAATTGAAGAAAACTAGTAAACAACCAATCTAATCTACACTACTTGTAATGGAAATGCTTCTAAAAAGAAAATTAACAGTAAAGCTATGAAACTATACTAAACATAGATATACAGGAAAGAGGATATTTGGCTACTGGAGTTGGGCCCTAACCTAAGAGCTTTAGCCCTCTTAGTTAACTTAGTGTTGGCTCAAAACAAAACTCATTCTTATTACCAAAACAACAAATTACATCAATAGGACTTTCACAAGTCTGCAACTCGAAAATAGCTTAGAGTTTTACAAAAAAAATCTGAATCCTAATGAGGCTCTAGGACTCTCTACTTATAAAACTGAAGTCCCCAATGAATTCCTTAAAATCAAGGAGTCCCAGCTCCTGAAATCGAGATAAACTAGCTCTTTGTCTCTCACTTACTCAGCTGCCTTCTAATCCTCATTGCTTGGTTGGTTGCACTTTGAGATGGTGTGATGGATGGAGGAATATTTGAATGGGGAATAAGTAAATGAGGATTAGTTTCCTCCTATAATCCCTCTCCCTTGTCCCATTCAAGTTTTAACCTTATATTTGCAAAAATTCCTTGATTTTCTCCTTCAATCCTGCAACCAATGCATATTGGTCCACTAAGCATAATATCCAACTCTACTCATCTCATAAACAAAATATAATAAAAAACATGTAATAAGTTGTGAGAAAAGTTGGTTTCACTAAGCTAGGAGGTGAATTAAGGCCCATATAATTACCCAATGATGAGGCTCATCACCCTTTATGACACTTTATCTATCTACATGCCCCACAACCACAATTTGCAGAGACTTTACATTTTATACAACAAAACTTGGGCTTTTGCCCCAAAAATTTGGGCTTTTGCCCCACAATTGACCCTAGGGGACCCCATCCCAACGCCAAGATTACTTTTTCTTCTCAAATTTCCTATGGATGTGAAGATGGCTTCTACCTTAAGAGAATCAATTTGGATTTGATCCAAAGTATGAGAGTTATGTTCTCTTAGTGTGAAACCAAACTCGGATTCAAAAGACCCACCAAAAACTACTCGGGCAGCAACCTGGGGAGGTTTAATTTCAATAGGTAGCTTGTTGTATTGTTTATTAAACCTTTTTATAATTCAGAAATATCTTCATCATGTTTCTTCTTCATGGCATTGAACTCAGTGAGAATGTACCCATGATCTCTCTTCTCTTCCCACTTCTACGTAAAGGAGTCCTCCATCTCTTCCTAAGTGGAAATGGAACCATCTGGTAACAATTTAAACCACTTCTTGGTTTTCCCATCAAGGGATTGGATGAAGAGCCTCAACACCACATCTAAGTGCTTGACATTTAAATTTTTTGCAAATGCACAAAAGATTTCTATATGTCTCTATGTGGAGATATCATCTTCTCTATTAAACCTGAGCATGAGTTTGAAGTAGTCTTGTGGCATGGCACTTAAAGGTTGGGGTAGGTCTAATGGAGCATATTTGTTCAGTAGGAAGCCTGGGACAACCATATGGAGTAATGCAGATGGTGTTAAATTTATCAGGGATCTTTGTATTGTGACAAATATTGGGAGAGTATATGGACTAAGACTTGGAGAATTGTTTATACTGTGAGTAGGACTGTTATTGAAGATACCTTTACCCTCCTCGACTCCAGGGGGAGGATGGAATGAGAAGGAAGGAGTGTTGAATGAAACTTCCTCTTCTTTGACTTCTAAGGGGATGATACATTGTAGTTCTGCTTGACTTCTTGCTTGAACTCTCTCCTCCTTGACAGAGCTTGCAACTCCTTTCCTACTTATCCCGCTTAGAGAATACCTGTAGAGACAAAGTAACATAACACCATCAAAGCATCTCGATCTATTATATCATAATCATGATTGTTTCTTGTAGGTGTTTACTGTAGGGAGGCCAAGAGTAACTTCTTCCTTTGCTAACTCCTCAAGCTTACCTCCACTTTCAGGTTTTCAAAATAACCAATACTTCACATGGGAGTCAGTGATTATTTCTATTTGTGGATGATTTTTTTGGGTGATGTGATGGTTGGTCGAGTACGAATACCTCCTTTTGGACTGTTGGCCCCACTACAAGTTTATCATATCATGTTTCCTCATAATCATCTCCCACTTTTATTCTACATAACTTAACCACTTTTTTTATTCATTCCCCCTTTTTTTATGTGACCTTGCCACGTGTGTAATTGATTAACCCTTTTTCTTCTCATTAACTGACTGAGGGTGGCCAAGTTAACTGGCCACCTTTGCTTATAAAATCAACTTCCTACATATTCCTACAATTTAATCATATTCGTACCTATGAGGGAGTATTGGTGAGATGACATACCTATTGGGCCTTTGCCTTGTTGATGCATGTTGAAGTGTGGTGTCAATTTGTTGTTCTTGAACTAGCTGCATATTCTTCAACTGTGATTTTTTTGTTTCTCTTCTTTTGTTGATGATTTGTTCCTTTGATGATGTATAGGTGTTGTGTTTTTTGTCATTGCTAAGCTCTGGAGTATCTTCCTTATTCCTATAGTCCTTTTTCTGAAGGTGGGTTGGAGTTTTTGTGGCCTTTTTTTGTGGAATAGGCTGCTACAAGATTTCCTACAGGATGTCTTATAGCTTCCTTTTTCTTGAGTTTCCGCATCTTTTCTTTGCACTGAAGTTGAATAGGTATTGAAATGAGTGGAAGATGTGGTTATCGAGAGCAGGTGAGGTAGGCTGTTGTTGGCATGCCCCTTTTTGATGTTATTTTTCTTCTTCCTCTTTTTAATATTTTCTAACTTGATTTTTCTGATGGACACAGGGGTGACATGGTCATGGAGGGTGTTGGTTGAGGTGTGGTGAGGTCAATCGCTCTTTTCACATTCTAAAATAGGCTTGTCTCACTATTTTTTCCACTAGAATACCCTTGCTATAATTTTTGAAGACCTTCTCTAATACCTACAAGAAACTCCTATAGTATTATAGGGAATCCTGTAGAAAACACAGAATTGCTTGGAATTGGAATCTAGAGTTGAATATGGATGGAAGAACATGGTGATTATGGAGGAGATGAGATGGATTAAGGAAAACATAGTTTTTTTAGGGACTATTGTCCTCTGTATCCTGTTCTCATCATCTTCTTACAAACCTGCAAAGCAGAATTGTTATTTTTGTATGTTTTTTCTCTTCTTCTTTTTTTTTGAAAGACAACTAGGCTCCCTCAAAGGAAGTTTTCATCCTGGTTTCCTGCCTTGGGTGCCTCAAAAGACGTTTTCATCCAGAGATATTTTATTTTATTTTTCAATACACTTGGGCTACCTCAAGAGGTTTTCAACCCAAAAGTTGGACTCAGGGGCCTCATGGAGGTTTTCACCTGGGTCCCTTTATTTTTCTCTCTTTTTTTTTTCTCTTTTTTTTTCTCTTTTTTTCTTTTCTTTTCTCTAAGAACTTGGTGAGGTGGAAGCCAAGACTTCTTCAATCACCATCACTACCTTACTGATGCTACTAATGAATTCCTTCTCTGATAAGGGATTTTTGTAGCATTTTAACCTTTACCTATTGACAAGCAAAGGGATACCTTCTCCATCGATGGTTCTTATTTGAACAGTGCCATTATCATGGCACTTTTCTATCACATATGGTCCCAACCATCTGGTCATTAACTTACCTTTGAAATATTTGTATTGGGAGTCATACAGCAAGGCCTAGTCACCTTCTCGAAATAGTTTTCCCCTGATGTTTCTGTCATGCCATATTTTCCTTCTTACTTGAGTCACTTCTGTGTGTAGGAGAGCCTGCATCCTAAATTCATCTAACCCATTCAGCTGGAGAAATATTTCTTGGTGTTCCCTTGTGACATCTAGATCCAATTATGCTACCAACCTTAAGGTGTTGTATTCAAATTCAATGGAGAGTATGGCTTTCTTCCCATAGGCCATCTCATAAGGAGTGAAGCCAGTGGTAGTCTTCCTAGTAGTATTGTAGGCCCAGGTGGCATCCACCAATCTGTCTACCCAATCCTTTGTGTTGTTGTTAATCAATTTGGTCAAAATGCTTTCCAATGCTCGGTTGGTGACTTCCACTTGCCCATTAGCCTGTGGGTGGTAATGAGTGGACTTCATGTGCTTGATCTTGTGTTGGCTTAACCAATTTTTAATCATGTGGGATGTAAATTGACTACCTTGATTAGTGACCAAATCTCTATGGTATCCAAACTTATAAAACAAATTCTCCCTCAAGAATTTAGCCACTTTTTCTTTTGTGTCTACCTTGATAGCTTTGGCTTCAACCCACTCTATTAAGTAGTCGGTGCACACAATGATGTATTTCTTCTATCTGGAAGGAGGGTCAATGGGCTTGATGAAATCCATGCCCCACTTTTCAAATGGCTCGAAAGTCACTTGAGGTTGTAGGGGAATTTCATCCCCAGGGGTAGGCTTCCCCATCCTTTGGCACTGATCGCACTAGCTAGTATACCTTTTTACATCTTCGTGGAGAGTGGGCGAGTAATAGCCAGCTTGCAGTACCTTGAATGTTTTTCTTTTGGTTGCAAAGTTACCTCCAAAATGCCCATCATGACAAGCCAGAAGGATGTCAAAAACCTCCTCCTCCCTGACACATCTTCTCAGAATATGATCTAGACCCAACGTGAAGAGATTGCCCCCAATCCAAGTGAATGGGGCAGTTTTTCTTATGATTCTACTCCTTTCCTTGGAGGAAATATTTGGAGGGAACTGTGCAGATACCAAGTAGTTTTCTATCTCATCAAGCCATGGAGAGAGAACTGAAATGGTGAATAAATGTTCATCTGGTAGCTAATCATCAACCATCCCTTCCTCACCTGCAGGCAAAGTCAATCTAGATAAAACAAATCAGCAACTACATTTTCTTTGCCAGGATTATCAATAATAGTTAGATCAAATTGTTGTAATAAAAGTAACCATCTAATAATCTGGGCATTTACATCATGTTTATTCATCAAATATTTAATTGTAGCATGGTCAGTATGTACAAATGTCTGGTAACCAGTAATGTAATGCCTAAATTATTCAATGAATGTACAACAACTAGGAGCTCTTTTTCAGTTACTGTGTAGTTTAACTTGGCTTTCAACATACTCTTACTGATGAAGTAAATGGCATAAGGTAGCTTTTCATCTATCTGGTCTAGAGCTGCTCCTATAGCTTTGTGAGAGGCATCGACATGAATGTGAAAAGGAAGAGCCCAATATGGGCCTCATAGAATAGGTGCAGTGGTCAACTTCTCCTTTAGGGTTTCTAGGGCCTCTTGGGATCTTTCTAACCATAAAAATTCAGAGTCTTTGTACAATAATCCAAATAAGGGAGATAATACCTTGCTAAAATATTTTATAAATCTCCTATAATATTCGGCTAAGCCTAAGAAACTTCTAGCATTCCTCTACTTCTGTGGAGTAGGGACCCTTTTTATGATGGCTATGTTATCTAGGTCTACTTGTAGTCCTTCCTGGGATATTGAGTGACCTAGAACAGTCCCTGCAGTCATTAAGAATTCACATTTTTTCGAGACTAACAAATAAGTTCATTTCAATGCATTTGTTTAACACCTTTCCCAAGTTAGAGAGAGCCTCTTGGAAATCACACCCATAGCAGGTGAAATCATCCATACAAATTTCTACTGCATTATGGACTAGCTTTTCCAAGATGCTTAGGACTTCTCCCTAGAAAGTGGTAGGGGCATTGCATAAACCAAAAGGAAGGACACTAACAAAAAGTACCCCAAGGACAGGTGAAGGTGGTTTTATCTTGGTCCTCTAGGCTAATCTGGATTTGATTGTAACTGTTGAATCCATCCAGGAAAGAGAAGAACTTCTTTCTTGCCAAACCATCCAATACTTGGTTTTTGGGAACAGGCTCCCCCAAAGGACGATTTTGGGGCTAAAAGCCCATGTTTTGGTCAAATTTTGTAACAAACTTGTAAAGACTCTGCATTTTTTGGTCGCGGAGTGCAAAGGTGTCATAAGTCATAAAGGGTTGTCTGCCCTTAGTTTTGTAAAGTAAATTTGGCTATAAGAGATCTACCTATGGTTTGCAGACCATGGGATTATATAAAAGGAGCTAAGCTCTAAGTATTTTAGAGTCAGCAATAGGTAAGAGAATCATAGCTCTAAAGTAAGAAGTCTAAGTTTCGGGTCGTAGCGTAGGTAGAGGCTCTATAGCTAAGTTCGCAGAGGCCTAGGGTAGAAGTCTGCAGCTGAGTGCGTGGACCCCTACAGCTGTGTGTACAGGGTGAATAGAGTCTGTAATCACTTGGAAGATATCCATAAAGAGAATTATTCTGCCATTTTTGTGTCTTTGTTCCGATTAATGCATCTTATTCTTTTATGTATGAATTTCCTTCATAAGGCTTATGTGATGGGCGAATGTGTATGATTATGTTGGATAACTGAATGCATATAAGAATATTTGTTGACGTGGTGCTAACTGTGAGTATCTAATAAGATAAGTAAGACACTTAAACTAGTTAAGGAATCTACACTGTACGTTGCCTTAGCAACGTAAAAGTGTCTAGATCGAGGGTTAGGGATGCGTGAAGGTCAGTCGTACCCTTTCATGGAGGTATTGAAGGACAGGATAAAGGGCTCATCTGCCAAGCCCTAGAGCGAAGTGACCTACGCTAAGATAGGAATAAAGGGAATAAAATGACATCATGACCATCTCAAGGTGTGGAAAATTGGTTCTAGCATCCCCTCATACTGTTTCGGGTGAGACTTCAACCCGTGCTCCATGAGCTAATGCTGAAAGGGCCAGTAGTGTAGGGATTTGTATGGCTAATTAACACTAAACCTAGGTCAGGCCCCCATCAAGCCAACAAATTTTTCCGTTTCTGGGACCAAAATCTACATAAGAGATGTGTGATGTCATATCACTAGAATCTAACTAAGAAAAAGATTAGGGACTTCTTAGATAGGAAGATCCACAAATCCATGGCAGAGGAGAAGAGAAACCTATGACCGACAAAGGAACAGTGGCTGGATAGATACCTATATACAAAGATCCATGAAATCTTTTTCTGCTCCTTTCCGATTGAGCTATACAAGTGGATAGTGAAGCTAGTAGATAGCCAAGGAAGGTGGAAACTTGATAGTCCTTTTGTGTGGACCCTGGAGCTAGTGCGAAGGTTGGAAGAATCAGAGGATAAGATTGCCACGCTATCGATCATTAGCTCAATCGCGTCATATGAGGATTTGTAATTGAATTTGCAGTCGACACCTCAGTCAGCTACAACGAGGTGGAGTGGCGCTTTTTCAAAGGACCGTGAGGTAAGTACGTGAAATCTTCGAATACCTGGATTAAAATGTTATTGTGAAAAAAAAGGGTTATGCAACTACCTTGATGTTTAGGGCTACACGAAGCAGAAAAGCATACAATAACGAAGGAAAAAAAGGGTCCTAAATATAGTCCATTGATTTCACCTCCACAAAGTGACGAAGAGGGAATAGCGCAGGTTTCTTCACAAAGTGCTATTTAGTTAATAAGGCAAGGATTCCCATGAATACCGCCTCCACCCACACCACCTCCAACTTCACCACCATCACCTGCAACTTCACCCGTACCACCTCCACCTCCACCGTAGTTTAGTATGGCAAATTTAGTGAATTTGCCTTTATTCAAAGGCTTGGGGAATGAGGACCCGAACCAATTCTAGTTCATTGTAAAAGCTGTATGGGAAGCTCAGGTCATTACATAAGATAACATGAAAAAGGTGACATTGGTTAGTTCTCTGCAGGGTCGCGCTCTAACCTGGTATATCAAATAAATGATAACCTGAATGCTGGAGTGGCAGACATCCAGACAACACTGAATATAGAATTCAGTAGGCCTAAGTCTGAAGCATAGTCTATTGTAGGGTTCAAGGAAATCGCAATGAAGCCAAGTGAGACACCTTGGAAATTAGATTAGAGATTGCAGTGTAAGATCCATGAAGATAATATGAATTTAATAGATGGACAGCATCACGAATGGTTTGTCGCTTTGCTACTGCCACACTCAAGGGTTGCGTTGTTGCAACAAAAGATAACGACTCAGGTGGAGGCCTTAGACATTGCAATGAGCCTGCATGAAACCCTAATGCAGGATCCAAATCTGGGGGTTCAACAAATCCATGCGCAGTTGAAGTTTTTTTTCCTGGAGATGCAAAGTTTGAAGCAGGATAGAACAGTCCAACCAGAGGTGTGCGAAGAGGTATGGTGCCTGAAATTAAAGAGGTAGTCGCATGACAAAGACCATTGTCTAGTATTTGCAAACTATATTACAGGACGAGGACCAATGCCTTTGAGACCAGAAGCTAAAGCAGGACCGAGCACGGGACCTATACTATGGTGCGCTGTATGTTAGGTAGCAGGAAAACATGCCACGGATAACTATCATTTGCTGCATAAGTTTGTACAGACACCGCAACAACTATTCTACAACTTTTGTAGGTCAGTAGGGCATGATGAGCGTAGCTGCAGGAGTTATGAATTAATGATGGATAGAACTCCTACCTATAAGGTTCAAGCAGAAATGTGGCTCCATGACCAGAGCGTCGGGATGGTATGGATAGGATTTTAGGGGCAAAGACGAGGCCGAGGTGGAGGAGGACCTGGTGGAGTTTTGGGACAATTGATCTGCTACAATCACAATTTCACTAACCCAACATGTCCGTCATGCAAGTATTTCACTCTGTTTGATCATGAAACAGAAGACTTTCCTATGCTATTAGCTAGGATATGTGACAAAGGGGCGCTACCACCTCCGCCAACTCAAAACAAGCAAAAGATGAGGTTTGAGCCGCATGAAGAGAATCTAATTGTAAATATAGTGATCATAAGTGGAATCGCAACAGGAGATGACAAGGGGAAATAGCCAAAAATAGTACATGGGTGCACAAAGCTCCACCTGTTAGTTTCGGTATCTTCATCCCTCCATCAGTGATCAAAATTCTATTTTTGCATGCATTTTAGGTGTCTCATCTGATCAGCTGCATTCCATTAGGTCATGAATCATCTGATGGTAGTGGTTCTTTATCAATTTCCCTCATGCTTTTCATCTACTGGCCTATTTACACATGTACAAATCATTTGCTGTCATTTTTATTTCATTATAGTTGCAAAAATCATTTTAGGGTTTTAGGTCTCATTAGGTCTAGGGTTTGTCATCATAGTCTTGTAAAAGCTCAATAATGGTCAACAGGCACATGAGGAGGTCTAATAAGGTCTTAGCATCAAAAGTTTCAATAATGACATTCTCAGTAATTGATTTTTCCTCAAAACCCTGTTTTGAGGAAAAACAGAGTTTTTATGTTTTATGTATAAAATTTCATGTAATTTTAATTTTCCTATATGTAATAAGTCTAGAAATGCAGCCCTGGCTCACCTTGCCAAACTCCTACACTCCAGCTCCTACAAAAGATACAAGAAATTCAAATCATTAGTCCATCAAAAGTAACAAAGAAATTCAAACTGCAAAACAGATTTTTAAAGAACAAAGTGAAAAGAAAACATTAGAAAGTGCGTTTTCTAAATGTAAAAATTAAATTCACTTGTATATAAAGTATTTTTCATGTTAAAAACTTCATTTGTGCCTAAAGAGAGAGTGAACAAGAGCAAATCACGTATTTGAGGCAAAGGGTGAAAAACTGCAGCAAAAGTTTCAAATCTTCCTGGTGTGGTGCACCTAATCGGCGCAACGCACAGAATGCAGGAAATACACAGAGCATTCAATAGGCATAGTGCACCTGTTGGGCATGTCTCACCTATGTGTTGGCACAGTGCACTGGTCTGCCTAGCCCAAATCTCACTCAATCGACCTCCTCAAAGCTCAAAAACTTTGCAATCTTCATTCTTCCAAGTAAGTAAACATTCCTAAGTCCCATTGCAAGAGATTTGATCATCTTAGATGGTGTTTTGATAGGTGAAAAATCAAACCTTAGTTTGCTACTCAGTTGCACTACAAAAATTGTCTAGGGTTCGCAATTTTGTCATTATTGTTGTTTTACCCCCTGTATCATTTTCACATTCCCCTCTACTACATTTCCCAAATTTCATTTCCCTTTCCCTCCTCATTTTCACTCATCCTACCCCCTATCCTCAAAACCCTAAAACCCCATCAAATTCCCACTATTCCCAAACCCTAATTTGCATCCCCAAACCATATCACTCCCTAAAAACCCTACATCTAGCATCAAATCCCTCATTCATAGTCCCACTCATCAATCCTATTCATCAAATAGCAGTCACCTATTCTTGATTTAAAATCTCTTCATACTCATCATTTTACACCAAATAGTGGCAAATATGAGAACAGATTCAACTTATGAAAGAGATGAGGAAACTGTGAGTGATTCCTCCCAAGAGATTCATGCACCAAGAAAACCACATAAGGGATGAAAACACATTCGGGAGGAGCCCACTACACTCACAAAGTTATTGGCTTGTCCTCTTGCAGTAGCATGTTTCAAACATCAGTCTTGCTACTAGTTTTGTGAGATGGTGGAAAAGGTGAAATACCACCAAGAGCTTTCTAGACTTTTTGTTCTCCATCTTCACAATGGCCAGGCCAATTTAGCAGGTGTTACATTCACTTTGACACCTGAACTATAGCTGAAGAAACAGGTATTCTGAATGTGGGTGAATAGTGGAACAAAGGACAACTTGTGGAAAAAGAACATTATGAGCCTTATATCAAGGCTAGCTATTAGAAGCAAATCAGTAAGGTCTTCCCTTTCAAATACCTACACGACACTTATGCTCCACTCATGAAGCTCATTATCAAATACTTCATCTGTGAAGGGAGATTTTCTCGCTTGTACACATATCATGTTAGACTATTGATGCATTTCATTAGAGTGAGGATGATGAACCTCCCCTATTTCATATGCAAAAATATTGAGAAAATGACCACATTGGTGCAAAGAAAACTTCCTCATCAACAATACAATAGCATTTATCACTTTGCATTGATCAAGATTTTGGTTTTGCATCAGCTAATCTTGCTTAATGTTTCATGGGATGATTTCATTTCACATGAGGTTTTCAAAAGCCCTCAAGTGACGTCATCAGTATTTCAAGAAGCAGGAGGGCCTTCAAATCAGCAAGAGGTTCATGAGACTCAAACCACCAGTGTGCTAGTATTCATCACTTATCAAAAGAGGACAAGGAGGTTATTTGCAGCTGCAAAACGAGTACTATCTCCACTTGGGGTGGAAGGGGTCTCGTTTCCTTCATTTGACAACATGCAAATGCTATCTTCAATTGGGGTGAAAGGGGCTTTGCCTTCTTCTTTAGCAGAGTAGGTAAAGGATAAAGGGAAACAACCATTGCATGAGGAAGGTCCTTCTAAAGGTCAAGAGAGAGATTTCATTTTGATTCAGGATGATGATACTGATTTGGGCTCACAACTCAACGAAATCATCAAAGAAAAAGAAGCTGACATCCATGACTTAGCTCTTAACCTTGAAAGGGCTAAGTGGATCATAAATTACCTTGAGCAATGGAATAAGTAGTTGGAGAATAAGTAGAAAATCATGGAGCTACAAACCATAAGGGAAAACAAGCAAGCAACAAAAAGAAACAAAGTCAAATTGACATCGCTTGAGCAAGAGATTGATGCTGACTAGAAATCTTGGCTAGAGAGGGAAAATATGCACTTGGAGAAGCTGATTGAGAAAGAAAATAAGGAGAAAAATATGTTGAGGCACACGGATTTCATTATTTGGCAAGAAACAAGATTTGCAAAGCGAGAATAAGGAGCCTAAAAGCCAAGTTGAGGAAAAATTTGAGGAGCAAGAAAGAGAAATATAAGCTCAAGATCTTGGTTGAAGCTTCCTTGGCCCAACATATTACTTAATGCAGGTCACTCAATCCAAATTTCAAGAAATTTCGCACACTTTTTGACAATTTTGAAATTTTGAAGGGAAAAGCAGGTTTTTCTGCCTGGTGCGTAGCGCCACCCGGTGCTCGCTTTTGCTAGGGACCTCCTCTGGAGGAAAAATATACATGTTTGGATTCCTTGTGAAAAATTATGAATTCCCAGAAATTACTAGAAATTTTTATCAAGTTTTGGGCCTCCAAAAGGGTCAAAAACACCTCAAAAATGCCCTCTCTGGCCCTTTTTGGCCACACAGGAAGAAGTGTTGGGAGAAATGATTTTTTGAGGGGAAAATTGACACAAAAGTCTGAAATTATACTTGTTCTAGAAAGTAGACAGACACACCTTTCGAACAAGCCCACTTGGAGCAAATTTGGTGTACGGGAAGGCTTCCAAAATCAGCTGGGAAAAAGCGCTACGCACAGGATGGAAAAGTGCCATTTTTGCCAAAAACTCTGTTTTTCGCCTAGTTTTTTCTCAGTTTTACTTTTTTCTCTCTCATGGTAAAAATCATGATGTAAATTGATGGAATTTTACGTAAAAATGATAAAAATTCACTCATGGAGGTAGATACATCATGTATAGGTGGTTTTGAACTAAATGAATCAGTTTCCTAGGTTTTAGAGGCAAGCTATTCCACTGCCTATTTTTCAGTTCTTAGTTTAGATCTTGTTGAAACAGCTCCTAAACTCATGAATTCGACCCCTAAAGGCTAGCATGGGTTTGTTTTTGCCTATATCTAGTACTTTTTCAGTCATTTGTAAAGGTTGAACTCTTGTGAATTCTCTAAGCATTATTGTACATTCATCTCTGCAGTTTGGCAAGAAAATAGACCAGGGTTTGCAACATTTTGTGGGATTCTTGTGGCAAGGTGATTTAGTATTGTTTTTCCTTCTGTGATTCAAGTTATCATATTTTTATGTGTGCCATCATATCTCTCTTTTTAGCTTAACTAAATGAATCAAGTATAAAGGTGGAATTCATTGATGTTGCAGTGCTCTACCTTAGGGTTTGTTTAGCTTTATATGTTTTCTTCCATTTGAAGAGGATTCATGACACTTTCATGCCCTCTCCAACTCCTCACCAATATTAAGACTTTCCATTTCACTTATTTCAAAGTACTAAATCATTTTCCCACCTCACCCCATAGAAACCTTTCTCAGACTGAGTCCATTCCCCGGAACTAAAACTACCTTTCACATTTGATCCAGCAACCAACCATTAAAAAATCAATCAAAATCCTCTAAGAAAACGTACCTAGCCTAAAATTAGTATTTACATCAGTCATCGCATGCCTTCCTTGATATATTTTCATTGATATTGACGAGGAGAGAGCCCTCTCTTCACATGGTAGGGCTAGCTACCAGGTTAAGCGTGGTTTGATGTTACCCTAGACCTGCCTTTCTTAGCCTGAGGTTGATTTAGGCCCTAACATTGTCGAAGGAGGCTAAGTTTGATTTGGAGCATGCACATGAAACCTTCATGGAAGTGAAGAAGAGCTTCGTTGAGGCCTCCACCTCAAGAAGCAAGGACAAGCTGAATCAGGAGATGGACCCTTCTATGCTTACAACTTTCCTGGAGACCTGTATGAAGTTACTGTGTGATAATAAGGCTATGAAGGGGTTACAAGAGCTTATAAATAGATGTGCTGGAAACACCTTGAGTGAGCCACACGTAGTGCGAAAGATAGGTAATCATAAAACAAAGATGGGACAAGAGATGAGACTCACTGCGCAGATAGGAGAGTATGAGATGCATCAAGTTATCTTGGACCTAGGGTCAAACGCAAACATCCTACCTAAAAAGACTTGGGAACGGATGGGAAGACCCATGCTACAATGGTCTCTGATTCAGCTAAGGATGGTGAATCAGCAAAAGTTCATCCCCATGGGGCGGCTACAGGAGTGACTATGGATATTGAAGGTGCGAGTGCGATGGCTGACTTTGAAGTAATAGAAATTGTGGATGACAACAACATCTATCCTACGCACCTTGGAATTGATTGGGCTATTGATATGAATGGGGTAATCAACCTAAAGAAGCAAAAGATGATATTTGAGAAGAAATCACTACGCATAATAATACCCCTAGATCCTGCTGAAGGATCGCGTTATACTAAACCAGTCCACGATTATGAGAGTGATGACGATCTAGACTGTATCTATAAGATAATAGCGTAAGACCAAGATTGGGTGAGTCCAACAGTGGATGGATGAATTACCTGGGATCGCAAGAGTTCATCCACCTCGGACTCTAATGAAGAACTAGAGTGCTGGCAGAATCTGTTACATGAAGTAACCATGCTAAGCTATAACATGATGACCTAGCTGCTATGTTGTGTGTCATCAGAGGAAAGAAATATGCGTACTTACGATGGCCTAAATGATGTAGATATCTTTCTAGATGCATTTGAGAGGAAGGTACCAAAAAAGCAGTGCTTCTAGGCGTTTGACTGGGCACTGCACACTACGCCTGCAAGGTAGTGGGATACACAAAAGGGAAGCTTTGATGATTGGCACGAATGTAGGAGAATGATGAGAACTCACTTTGGGAATCCAAAGATGTGAATGACAGACAAGTATGATTGGCAGGATGATATGTTCACACACTTCGCCAAATGAGCTCAGGCTTATGGAGAGAAGCCCCAACCTAAATGGATGCACTTGTTCTATCATACCCTGGATATTGTCCCGATGAACTAGAATGTAAAAACAGAGCTCTGTCATGGTGCAGGTGAATGGGATATCCTGCGCAAAGGATTCATGATGATATTCAATTTTGAAGATGGATTTGACAGTATTGATGAAGTGCTAGAAGAGGTGAAAGCAGCAATCTTTAGGATACTGCAGGATCCTTTAGACCTGATTCAGCCTGAATGGGCTACTCAGCTGAGTCACACACTAGAATGTTATAACGTAACTGCTGAAGAAGAGGACAAGAATCCGTGAAAGATTAACATCCCTAAAATAGAAGGTCACCGCGAGGTTGAAGGACCACAGGTTTAGAATCTAGATATAACCGTGTCGCTAAAAATGAAACAACTGAACATTGATACAGAGGCAAAGCCCAAATTCACAAAGATTGTAGACTACTGGGATGACACGACAGTGGATAAAGTCACTAAATTGCTCAACAAATACCAAGATTTGTTCTCTACCAAATTTGCAGATCTAAAAGGGATAATCGGGGACCTAGGTGTTATGAAGATCATGTTGAAGCTCGATGTGAAACCAGTTAAGCAAATGCCTTGCCATCCCAATCCAAAGTATAAGGAAAAGGTCTTCTTAGAGCTAGACAAGATGCTAGCAGCAGGCATTATTGAGCCTGTGGAAGAATCTGACTAGGTAAGGCCAATGGTGGTACAGGAGCAAAAGTAGAAGGATGAAATAAGGATATGTGTGGATCTTAGAAAGCTGAATGACACTTGCATACATGATCCTTTCCCGACTCTATTCATTGATGAAGTGTTAGACAATGTAGGTGGCGAGGATGCATACTCCTTCACTAATGGGTTCTCTGGGTACCACCAGATCAAAATCGCACCAGAGGATAGGAGAAAAATGACCTTCATGACTGAGTGGGGTTGTTTTCAGTACACTATAGTGTTGTTTGGATTGAAGAATGTGCCTGTGATCTTCTCACGCGTAGTCATTGTTGCATTCAAGGAATTTATTCATAATTTCCTAGAGGTATAATTTGATGACTATAATATGTTTGGGCTAGTAAAACACCATGTAGCAAGCTTGCGCATGATGTTGGATACCTGTCAAGGATACCAGATTGCGCTCAACCTAAAGAAGTGTCTATTTTGTGTTCCCTTTGGGACCCTGTTGGCTCATGTGGTTTGCAGATAGGGACTGATGGTAGACCCCATGAAGATCACGGTGATACTAAACTTGGAGGTGCCAAGGAGTGTAAAGTAGTTGTGCGCTACCTTAGGACATACGGGGTATTACAGTTTATCAAAGGCTATGCCCAAATCACCGCGCCTATGGAAAAATTGTTGAAGAAGGATGTCACGTTCTGTTGGAATGAGGACTATAAGAAGAGCCTAGATGTATTGAAAGAAAAAATAGTCATCAGGCCGATCCTAGTCATATTGGATTGGAACAATAAGTTTCATGTTCATGTCGATGCATCATGTATAGCACTGGGGGCAGTACTAACACAGGCTAGGGGAGAAGACTTGGACCATCCTATCACGTTTGCAAGAAGAAGATTATCCAAGGTAGAGAAGAACTACCCCACCACCAAGCGCAAATGATTACCCATGGTGTATGCGCTCCAAAAGTTTAGGCACTACTTGCTGGGGGGCCATTTTAAGATGTATACAGATCACTCCACGCAAAATTATCTAGGCAATAAGCCTGTGTTTGTGGGGAGAATCTGCATATGGCTGTTATTGTTCCATGAATATGATTTTGAGGTTATTATGAAGCCTAGATGAATAAACGCAAGACTAGACCATCTGTCGCGCATCGAAATAGGGGAAGAGCCCAATAATTTGGAGGAAGGATTACCTGATGCACAACTATTTGCAGTGCATGTTGCGGATGGTCATTTTGAAGATATAATACACTTCGTAATAACAAGAACTACCCCGAAAGGATATTTTTTCCATCATTGTTGGGCATCTATACAAAATGGGGTATGATGAGATATTGTGACAATATGTACCTGAGTTTGAGAGGAGCAACATCCTCATGGATGTTCATGGGGGCATTGCGGGAGGACATTATGCAAGAAGAGCAACTGCATAGAAGATTCTACCCGTAGGTTTATGGTGGCCAACCCTCCATCAGGACTCCAAAGTGTACTGCAAGACGTGTGTTGTGTGTCAAAGAACTGGAAGGCCCTTGTGGAGGGATGAGATGCCTTTGAATCCACAGATGATGTTACAACCCTTCGAGAAATTGGCAATAGATTTTGTGGGACCCATTCAGCCCTAAGGAAAGACGGGAGTGAGGTACATTATCACTGAGACAGAATATTTGACTCGTTGGGCAGAGGCACAACCTGTGAAGGATTTCATAGGCATGACTACCGTGAAGTTCCTCTTTGAGCATGTACTAACGTGATTTGGCTATTCAAAGTTCTTTATGAGTGATCATGGTACGCACTTTCTGAATGAGACGATCAACGCACTAACGGAGGAATTCCAGGTATATCACCAGAAGAGCATGCCTTATCACCCATAAGCTAATAGGATGGTGGAAGCATTTAATAAAGTGTTGGAGAATGCACTGACCAAGGTTTGCAATGCTTAGCAAAGTGATTGGGACCTACGCATACCTATAGTACTATGGACTTATCAAATGACATGCAAGAAGTTGGCTGGACAAACCCCTTTTAGTCTTGTTTATGGTGTTGAAGCGATAATGCCTATGGAATATATTATGCCTAGTCTGCGCATAACAGCACTCACAGGTATGACGGATCATGGAGCCCTGGAGGAGAGGCTCACACAGCTGGATGAGCCTGAGGAAGAGAGATTTCTAGCTACATTTCACCAACAGGTCCAAAAGCAACGCGAAAAGGCATGGCATGATCAACACATTAAGTTGCACAGCTTTAAGGTAATTGACCTAGTTTTGTTATATGATAGTAAGTTTGATAAATTTCTAGTGAAGTTCAAGATGCACTAGTTAGGGCCCTATGTCATTAAGGAAATTACCGATGGAGGAGCAATACAACTGGTCAAATTGAATGGAGAACCCTTCCCAGGAAATGTGAATGGCAGTCGCTTGAATCCATACACCGGCGGTCCGACCATGTGACTTGATGATGATAGCATAGTCTTAGCGCTCCAAGCAACTGAAAGGAGGTGCAGGACTATAAAATACACTACCTAGGTTGAGGAGTTGCACGATTGGAGGACGGTGTGAAGAACGGAAGTGTCACAAGGTCCGCGATAGCGCAAAGGGAGTTGTGGTACCTTGGGAGAAATTGCGCAGGTCGGCCGGAAAGTGACTTTTAAAGTCATTGTTCATGATTTGACGGTTGAAATGCAATCAAATGGAGTGGGCATCAGGCATTTAAGATGAAATTTGTAGCTCAAATCCTTGAAACTTTTCCACCAATCTAGCATTAATGAACTGAATTTGGGGGGAGCGGTCAGATTTTGAATTCAAAATTCCCTATAAATTACAAGTGGTTTTCCAATGAAAAACACTTGGCATTTTGAGAATCGAGTTGTTGAGCTTTCAGGCACTCATGAACCAAGAATTATTTAAATCTTTGAAAGAGACTCTAGCATTTGCAAACTTACCCGAGACATCGCAAGTATTGTTGAAGAGCGTTATGTCGACACCCACAGAAACTCTAAATACCAAAGAAATAGTAGAAGAGCCCATGCCAAAAGTTGAAACGGAGGTAGAAGTGGCTACTCCAGAGGTTGCCGAGGTGCTCGCTGAAGTCCCTAAATCACCAAGAATGCCGAGACCAAAGCCGACCCCTACCAAAGAAATCGTGAAAGATAAGAAGGGAAAGCAGCATGATATACCAATGTGCACATCTCCAAGGAGAAACCCACCAAAACCCACCACACAGGAGAAGGAAAAAGCTATAAATTTGGAGCTGGAAGCAGAGGAAATCAAAGATATCCTGATGGATGATGAGGATGAGGGAATTTAAGTAGAGGAGGTCAAAGCCCAGGGTGCGAACCCTATTACTCAGTTGCCGAAGTATGTCCCTCCGCGCAATCCTAAGTCCAAGGTGCTGAAGGACATTGATTAGAGTAAGACTCCCTTGCAAACCCCTCTGTTTCCAACTGAAGTTATTTTCGATGGTCCGTGCTTGGAACAAGTTCCACTACTAAAACTTGAAGATTGGGACTTGGCAGACCATGATATGTCCCCACACATGGCGACCAAGTAGCTAATGTGTCGCATAATTGATGTGAATATGGGAGTGACTACATTAGAGCCACAGAGGTGGCTTAGGGGAGCAGAGAAATCAAGGTTGCTCAACCTGCTCTAGGTGTCGCACTACAACTACACCCCGATGACAGTTTTGCTCATCAAGCAATCGCAATGCTTGGCACATGATGGGTGTCTATGGCTAGAGGAGTAGATACCCATCACAGATAGGATTATTCATCGGATAACATGACTTCCATATACAGGAGAGAATCTGGGCATGATCTTTGGTGGAAAAGGTGGTGAGCAGGCTTTCACAAAATCGATGAAAGAAAAATTTCAACTAGTGAAGAAGTCGCATGGATATGCTATATCGAGTATCTACGACCTTGCTGTTAAGGTAGCCACATAGATCCTCGCAAGGAAGGTGATGAGGAAGTGTCGCATCAATGAGGTGTTGACACCTGTCATCACGCTAGAAGCACAGTGCGCTGAAGGAGTCCAGTTCAGCTGGTTGGACTACCTTCACAGAGAGTTCCTGGCAAACTACTGTGAAGCATAAGAGCTCAACAAGACATTCCACTATGTGTGGCTCTTGCTGTCAATTGTGCTGGTAGTATAGGAGCTGCCAGAGGACAACTAGTTCCCTTTGGTCTAGTTATCCCTCCATCAGAGATCAAAGCTCTTTTTTGCATTTCATGTTTTAGGTGTCCCACCAGTTTTCATCAATTGCATTTTGTTAGGCATGCCACAACTCTGATGGAGTGGTCTGTGTCATTCATTCCCCTCGTGCATATCACTGCTGGTTTAGGATGAGTCATAAAGCTTCACAAGTCATTTTTAAAATTTTTAATTCTAGGTCTAGGGTTTGAGTTAATTTAGTCTTGAAAAGCCTTAGAAGACCAGCAGGCCAGAGGGATGCCTTTGATAGATCATCACTTAAATAATTCTCACCATTGTACAGCTGAATAAGGAACTCTCTTCAAAATTCTGTTTTGAAGACAAGTCGCCACCTCATTTTTGTAAAAATTATCAAAATTTTCAGTTCTTCAATTGTTCAAGTGCAGCCCTGGTCTCCTTTGCTGAAGCATGTCAGAGCTATCCCTGCAAAAAATTATCAGAGAAACTCATCATTTCAACCTATTTTATGAAGGAAACCAAAAAGGTCAGAGCCTATTAATTTTGAAAAAGTGTAAACAACCAAACATAAGAAAAATGGGTTTTCATAGAGCAAAAATCAAAATGGATGCTATATCAAGTCATTTCTCCTCATTGGCAACCTATTCCTCATTTTGAGAGCTAAGAACATTATTCAAGGGCGATTTTGCAAGTTTGTAGCAAATTTGTGAGTATTTGGGTCAGCTCCAGGGCGCGCGGCTCATCAGCATAGGCGCGCGGCGCACCAGAGGCACGCGGCACATCAGGCCACTTTCTCCTGTGTAATTTAACACAGGCGCGGCGCACTCAGAGTGCGTGGTGCGTTGGGTAAAGCGTGCGGCACATAGGGTTTGTGCCTGCAAATTCACCAAGAAATTGCTCAAATCACCTCTCCTCACGCCTAAATTCTCAGGTAGGCCTGCAATCATGAATTGGTTTTGTTTTTGGATGGTGTATATGTGGTGTATATGAAAAACTTAGCTTCTCTTTGTCATGAAAACCAAGTGAACAAAACCCTCCATGTTCATTAAATTGCTATAAGGTTTCAAGTCCAAAGTTTGCTATAAGGTTTTTCAAAATCATTGTTGCCAAGGTTTCTTTTTCCCTTGTTTCCCATTGCCTATATTCCCCATCTATTTTTCCCAATCATCCCTCATTAAACCCTACATCTTCCTCTCTCAACCATATCATCCCTCATTAAACTCTCCCTTCTCCTATAACCATATGATCCCTACCTTATTTCAAAACCCTAAAACATTTTTATCCCCCTTGTCCCTTCCCTAATTTCCTCATTTTATTTCCATTGTTCCATTGCCCTAATGCTTCCATTTTCCTAACAATTCCCGTCATTTATGTCCCCTTGGTTACATCATTTTGATAAAGAGACAAAAAGTCAAAAGTCAACTTTTGGCACATAGTTTTATATAAGCAAATATATATATTCCAGCCACCTTGTTTTTAGAGAACATGTCAGAGACCAAGTCCAAATATGAGCAGGATTATGATAGTGACTCTACACCGGAGGTCAATGTACCTAATGTGCCACAGAGGTATCACAGGGGTGGCAAGAGTGGACAGCATGTTAGCGAGGAGCCTACATCTTTGGCTCAATTGTAAGCTTGCTCGCTTTCCATGGATTGTTTTCAGCGCCAAACATGTTACCAATATTGTGAGATGATCTCACAAACTCAACATCATCAGGAACTGGTCCGTCTATTTGTCCTTAACTTACAGGATGGTCATGTGAACCTTGCTGGAGTGGATTTCACTTTGTCACCCGACACTATTTCTCAGGCCACCGGAATACCAAATGTGGGGGAGGAATGGAGTAAACGCCAGATGCTGGACAGATATTATTATGAGCCATATGTCAAGCCCACATATATTAGACACTTGAGCGCGACCTTTCCTTTTAGATACCTGAAAGATGAGTTTGCACCATTGATGAAACTCATCATTCGGTATTTCAGCTGTGAGGGCAGATTTTCACGTCTCTATGCGTACCATGTACGCTTGTTGATGCATTTCACACGGGTACGTATGATGAGCATTCCATTTTTTATGTGCCGAAACATAGAGAGGATGGCACCCTTAGTACAGAGGAAGACCCCGGCACATGAGGACAGGAGCATATATCACTATGCATTGATCAAAATCATAGTGATGCATCAATTGGCACAACAGGGTATTGCTTGGGAGGATTTCATCTCCCGTGATCTCTTTTCCGCGCTACATCCTCCTCCAGAGATCGTCCATGATGAGGGAGGGCCTTCACATCAGTTTGACATTCATGAGACCGAGCATGTTGATGCTCCAGCATATGTGACATATCATAAAGGCCCCAGGGCCTTATTTGCAGCTGCACGACGAGTACTATCTCCACCCGGGGTCGAAGGGGTCTCGTTGACATCATCAACAGAGTGAGTTTTATCTCCACATCATGTGGAAGGGGTCTTGCTTCCATATACAACACAGGTACAGAGTCAGGACAGGGGCAAGAGACCCATGGTTGATGAGGGTCCTTCAGGACTTCAGGATACCGGTATCATTGATGTTGATGCTAGTTCGCCCAACTCAGAGCTTAAGGAGATTATCCGAGAGCAAAGGGCCGAGAATGAGTCGTTGCAAAAGAAATTTCAGATGGCTAAATGGGTGATCAACTACTTAGAGCAGAACAACAAGCAGTTGGAGGATGAGCATGAACTTTATGAGCTGCACAAGATTCGTGAAGACCGGGAATTGGCTCGTAGAAGACCCGGTGATTTGACACCTATTGATCGGGAATCAATGCTCATCCAAGTGAACACTCACTTGGAAAAGTTGTTGGCGAAGGCAAACAGGGACAAGGACATGCTTCGCCACATGAAGACTCACTATTGGGCTCGCATGCATGTTTGCAAAGCGAGAATGAAGGTCCTCAAAAGGTGTTTGAGCAAAGCACAAAAACAACGCAAAATGCTTGATCCGCTTCGAGTTTTGGCCGAGGCTTCACTAGTTGAGCATGATACATGATGGAGGGTCTTCACTCCAATTTTGGGCAAATTTGGAGAAAATTTTGTCGTTTCAAAATTTTTGGCTTGCAAAATAGGATTTTGGGTTCTATGCGTCGCGCTCAGCACGCGACCCATAAAATGGAGAGGTCAAAATCACAGGTGGCTTACATTTTTGGATTTTCATGATCAAATACACATGCTCAGCAATCACCAAGGCATTTCATCAAGTTTTGGGTGATCAAAAGCTCAAAAAACATCATGACAATCACCTTTCTGCCACTTTTTGCATCAGTAGGTAGTACTTTTGGGAGAATTCACTTTTGGAGGGTCAAATGGAGACCAAATTGGAAACTTCCACTTGGGTTGGAAAGTAGAGATCCATGCCTTTCCAACAAGCCAACCGGATCTCAATTTGGATTCCGGGAAGTACCCCAAAAGTAGCTGCAAAGGCGCGCAGCGCACAGGGTGTTTTGGCTCAGTTTTCTTCCTCAGCTCAGCGAATCAAGCCCGTTTCACCTGTTTTGACTTGTGATGGGATTTTTCACCCTCCTTGATGTAATTATTGCATATTTATGTTGTTATGACACTTATTTACCTATTCTAGATTATTCATTCATAAAATAGCAAAAATGTAATGAATGAATTGGTTTCC
>APFE031123734.1:0-10089 GCA_000404065.3 Pinus taeda | reverse complement strand
GGATAGCTTGAGACTATATTGTACATATCTTATCAGCATTTTTGGCAAAGGAAAGACCAGGGTTTTGCAACACTATTTGGGTTCCATGTGGCTTTATGTGTTGATGGTGTGTTTCTCTCAGTACTTGTAAGTTGTGTATGTGCATCATTATCTCTATTGAATCTTCTGTTATTAAACAAATGAAGTGTTAAGGTAGAATCCATGAAATTGCTATGCTCTGCCTTTAAATTTGTTTAAATTTTCTATGTTTTCTTCAGTTTAAGGAGAATCCTTGAGACCCCTTGCTCTCCTTAGCCCCTCACCAATCTGATCTACCCATCTCACCTTCTTTAAGGCATCAAAACAATCGCCTATCTTGCCCCAAGTGGACCTCTGCAAAACCTGTGCCTCATCCCCGCACCCAAAATTGCCTTTCCCTTGAATTCAACAAAACCCTAAAAACTCAATTCCAAAGTCCTTGTACTTCATATCTAGCCTAAAATCAGTTATCAATTCGGTCATCTCAAGCCTCTTCGATTATCTTTTGCCGAGTTTGACCCGGAGAGAGCCCTCTCCTGTCCTCGTAGGGATAGCTACGAGGCTGAGCGTGGTTTGATGTGGCCTTGAGTCTCACCTTATTTCAGCCTAAGGTAGATTTGAGCGCTAACATAGTGGCGACCATACTGGGGAAAGAAATATCAAATGGTTTTCTTTTTGATGAGTTGGTTTCACAAGTCTTCTAGACAAAGTCTAAAGTCATGCCAGGTATCTTTCGAAATGCTCTTGCTATGCATAAGCGGAAGTAGATAAATGTTGCTTCAGTCGATCTCCAGTTAGCTTGTGAAACTTTGACTTGCAGATCACCCTAGTACTTTTGATCGTTCTAGACCCTTGGATTATTGAGTCTAGCAAATGATTGGCTGAATTATTTTAATTCCTTTCATCTTTTGACAAACACACTGGCTTCAAAAGACATACAAGAGCTACCATATCCGAATCCACCTCCTATTTACGAAAATCCAAATTTGATTCAAAAAATCCTCCGTCAAGAAAGCTCAGCAACTCCCTTGGTTAAATCTCATTCATGTTCCGCAATTTTTGAATACCTTGAATAACTTCCTTTCGACGCAAGGTTTGAATTGTCATTGTTTAAAACCAAGTCCGAAAACGCTCTCGATTCTATTGTTCCAAATCCTGACTTTGCTGCAGCTCTTGAATTTGAAAGGCACAATAAAATAATTGACAATTTTATCTTGAGGCACCTTCAGACCAACATCCAAGCAGCAAATCTTACTGAGTTCTTAGAAGCCGTATCTGCAAACATTGGATCCACCGTCATGGCATCTACCTCTAGAATTCCTATTGAACCGCCTTTCATTCCTACCATTCCTGTGCAGCCTATAGTTACTTACTCCGAATCTATAGCTAATTCCCCTTCTTCATCCTACATTGCTTCTCCTCCGCATACACCTCCGCATACTCCCCATACAGTAGCAACATCCACTCCGCCAACAACACCTAAAAGTAATTCCACCTAGAGCAATGGCTGCTCGCTTTGCACCTCTTGCTTTACCTTAGCAATTGCATGATATGCCCGCGGACTATCAGAGTAAGATTCCTTTATTTGATGGCACTCCTAAAAGTGTGTCCGCTCAGCAACACATAGACAAAATGACAAATTTTTATGATTTATATGAGATTGATGAAGAGGATTTAACTATGCGATTGTTTGTACAAACATTCGGAGGAGAGGTAAGAAAATGGTTCAGAGGCTTGGGAGCTAGAAGTATACCTACATTGGCTGAACTTCAGAAGTAGTTTATTGATCGTTGGGAACTTAGAAAGGATCCACTTCAGATCAATGCCGAGTACAATAATATCAAACGCAATCATGGTGAGTCTGTCCAAGACTACATTATCAGGTTCAATACAGTTTATAATGCTATTCCGGATGATTTAAAACCATCTAGAAAATCAGCTCTTCTCAAATTCCTGGATGGCTTTGATCCGGAGATGGCTTATTCATTACGAGATAGAGATCCGCCTACTTTAGAAGATATGCAAAAAATTGCTGTCAATGTTGAGGCAAATCTAAACGACAAGAGAGCACGTTTGAAGGGAGAGAAAAGAGTGACTATAAAGGAAGAATCTACATCATCAGAACCACCTTAGCTTCGTGAGATGTTCAAAAGACTGAACCTTGACAAATCAAAACCGCAGATTCGTAATCCAAATTACCGTGGCCAACAACAACCTTAGTACAGAATTAAGCAGTGTGAACCAAGAGTACAAGAGCCAGCAACCCAGCAACCAATCAAGACTCCTCTTTTGCAGAATTTTGTGAGTCAAGATTCAGATGAAGATGTTGATGTAGCAAGGGACCAAAACCACTTCTTTACTCTTGATGATATGCCCTTTTACATCACCGAAGAAGAAGAGTATGGAGAAATTTCAGGCGCCCAGCAAGACGAAGATTTTATCTTAGCTAATGATGCAGATTTAGATGATTACCAAAGAGGATATTTGAATGCCTTGTCCACTCAACAGAAGTAGTATTCATTAAGAAACCGAGATGTGCCTATCAATCCCATTCAGAAAAGAAAGGAAGCTACAGCACCAAAGACGGATTCACCAATACCACTGAAGAAAGGAAAAGAGACAATTGATCCCACAACTAGTAAGATATCAGCAGCAGAAAGGACGAATCGGGCAGCTATAATCAAAGATAGGAGAGAGGTTTCGGTCAAAGAAGTCGAAAACGTTTCAGCATTTAGCTCGGAAAATGAATTTCCAAATTAAAAATATCTATTCCTTTGACTGAAATTATGAAATAAAGCAGCTACCGAGGTCAAGTCTCTAAACTTCTAAATTTTGATCCCATGATGGACACGGTGAATGTTGAAGATGATCAACCAGAATTAATTTTTGGACCAGCATTGGATGGTCAGTACCCTGATAGTGATGTTCCTCCCTTTTATATCAGTTTGAGATTACATGAATATGTTTTGCATAATGCTATGTTTGATTCGGGTGCTTCACACAATGTGATGCCAAAGGCGATCATGGAGAAGTTGGGGTTAGACATTACCAGAAAATATCATGATTTGTATTCATTTGATTCCAACTGTGTGAGATGTATCGGGCTCATCAAAGATTTGGTTGTTAGCTCAGACCAAATCCCAGCAAAGAATGTCTTGATGGATGTGGTGGTGGCGGACATCCCTCCACGTTTTGGTATGCTACTTTCGAGATCCTGGGGAGCTAAGTTGAAGGGTACTCTACAATTAGACTTTTCTTATGCCACAATTCCAGTCTTTGGTCAAATGAGAAAGCTATATCGAGAGAAAAAGATGAAATACATGATAACTAGCAAAGAAAAGCCAATCAATCATCCTGTAAATTATGTACATATAGATTTGGAGTCGTTTGTTTTATTTGCTGATAGTTTTAATGATCTAGATAGTCAGTTAGTTTAGGCAGAAGATATAGCAGAGATCACCGAAAATTTCAGAGAAATTCTACAAAAGGAAAGAGGAGAAAAGTAAGCTACCATGGAACAAACAGTTGAAGACAAGGGGTAGCAAACAGAAAAATCAGAGGCAGTACAATCTCAACACTTGGAGGAGGATGAAGATGGTCTTTGGACCATGGATTTCGATGGCGCAGTAGGTAGTGATGGTGCTGGTATTGGTGTGTGGATTCGAAGTCCTTTTTCTGCTCGATATAAAGTTCCAAGCAAGGTGAGAGTGTGCAAACTAGCATTTGATTGTTCAAATAATGAGGCAGAATATGAGGCTCTCATTGCTGGCCTAAAAATTCTTAGAAAGCTGAAAGCGAAGAAGATTGTGGTCTATGGTGATTCCGAGTTGGTGATAAAGCAATTTAAGGGTGAGTTTCAGGCCAAACATCCTTGCATGAGGGCATATCAAAATGCAGTCTTAGATATTTTGAAGTTGTTTTCTGATTATACCTTGACATGTGTGCCTCACCTACAAAATGGTGTTGCTGATGGACTTGCTAAGACAGCAAGAAATTTAAAAATTCCAATGAATTCTAGCAACAAATTTGAGATTCATGTGAAGCATCGTCCCACCATTCCAGATAATAAATGATGTTGGCAAGTTTTTCAAGATGATGAAGAGATCAATGAGTTTCTGCAAAATAAGGGTAAGTTCAAGGATTCCTCAATAGATACTGAAAATGATGATGGTATTGACAATATACAAGTAAATCAAATGGATGTGCTGCAACTTAAGGACAACATTATTCCTAAGGGATTGATTCCTTAGAGGAGCTATTTGACCAAGATGATGTGGCTCGCAAACCGACATTGAGACCGACTAAAAAGGGTGTTGAAGAGGTAAACATTGGGACAACTGAAAATCCCAAGATGGTTAAGCTATCAAGGTCATTGTCACCAAAGGTAAAAGGTGAATATATGAAATTGTTGTCTTTATTTTCTGATGTATTTGCATGGGATTACTCAGATCTTTAAAACATATGATACAAATATCATTCAGCATACTATTCCTATTAAGCCAAATCAGAAGCCTTTTCATCAAAAGTTGAGGAGAATCAATCCGAAGTTGGTGCCATCAATTGAGAAAGAGGTAAACAGATTGTATAAGTCAGAATCATTGTGCCTATCCGATTTTCAGATTGGATATCCAACTTGGTGCTCGTAAGAAAGAAGACATGTGAGATCCGTTTATGTATCGACTTCAGAAATTTAAATAAGGTGTCCTTAAAAGACAATTATCCGCTGCCCAAAATGGATCATATATTGCAGCGATTAGTTGGAGCATCAAGGATGTCACTACTCGACGGTTATTCAGGTTATAATCAGATTTTAGTGCATGAAGATGACCGTGACAAGGCAGTGTTCACCACTCCATGGGGAACATTTCATTATGCAAAGATGCCGTTTGGTTTGAAAAATGCAGGAGCCACCTTTCAGCGTGCAATGGACGTGGCTTTCGCCAATGAGAAAGATGTATTTTTAGTTGTTTATCTTGATGATTTAACCGTGTTTTCAAATTCTGATGAGGAACATTTGTATCATTTGAAAATTGTTTTCCTAAAGTGCAAAAAATATGGCATCTCGTTGAATCCAAAAAAGAGTCTTTTTGCCATGGATGAGGGCAAAATTCTTGGCCACATCATATATAAAGACGGCATCCGTATTGATCCAGCACGAGTTGAAGCCATTCAGCAAATTGAACAGCCCCAGAACAAGAAAGAAATTCAGTCCTTCAATGGTAAACTGAATTTTTTGCGTTGCTTCATTCCAAATCTAGCAGAACATCTTAGAGAGATCACAAGCATGCTCAAGAAGGATAGTCAGGTAAAGTGGATTGAAGAGGCAGTTAAATCATTTAATTTAGTGAAGTTACCTCTTTCTTCAGCTCCTATTTTGATCAGTCCTGACTGCACTCAGGATTTTATTTTGTTCTCATTTGCTTCTGAGCACACTTTGGCAGTTGTACTAATGCAGAAGGGAGAAGGTGTTGAAAATCCCATTTCTTTTTTTTCAGTCGGATTATTAGAGATGGAGCATTGAAATATAACATCATTGAGAAGCAAGCACTTGCACTTGTTAAGGCCTTGAAAGATTTCCGTGTGTATATATTACATTCACATATTCTAGCTTATGTTCCTAACACAGCAGTTAAATATATTTTAGTACAGGTAGATCCAAAAGGGAGAAGGGGTAAGTGGATTACTGCGTTGTTAGAGTCTGTTGTTGAGATTAAACCAGCCATGTTGATCAAAGGACAAGGACTCGCCAAGCTAATGGCTGAAACAAATATGCAAATTCTAGACATAAATTTGATTGTTGCCATGTCTGATGAAGATGAGGAGAACTCATTCATTCAAGTATCTGAAATGTTTCTTTCTTCTCCTTGGTACACTGATATTTTATATGTACTTCAGCATTTATCTTCACCTCCTGGAATGTCGAGAAACAAAAGTAGAACATTGAAATTGAAGGATGCAAAATTTTGCATTCTCGATTTAGCATTGTTTTGGAAAGACCCTGGTGGAATGTTATTGAATTGTTTGGTAGAGGAGGAAGCCCAAAGAGTCGTGGAAGACTTTCATAGAGGGGACTATGGAGGTCATTTGTTTTGGAGGACCACAGAAAACAAGATTCTAAGGGAAGGCTGTTATTGGCCTTCATTATTTTCAGATGTATATAAGGCTGTTAAAAATTGTCACGAATGCCAAATTTTTCAAGGAAAGCAGAAGCTCCAGCCTTTGCCTCTCAAACCAATTGAAGTCAGTGCACCTTTTCAGCAGTGGGGATTGGATTTCATTGGTGAAATTCATCCAGCATCATCAGGACAGCATCGATGGATATTCACGGCCACGGACTACTTCACAAAATGGATTGAAACAATTCCTACTCGACAAGCTATGGATGCGGTAATTATTTCTTTTCTTGAGACCAATATTTTGTCATGTTTTGGATGTCCAAGTAAGTTAATCACGAATAATGAAACAACGTTTAAGTCAAAAAGGATGATTGGTATTTGTTACAAGTACAATATTAGCTTGGGACATTCAACTGCATACCACCCTCAAGGAAATGGATTGGTAGAGTCATCTAATAAATCCTTGGTCAATATCATTAAGAAATTGTTGGAAATCAGCAAAAAGGGCTGGCACAAGAATTTGATAAATGCACTATGGGCTGATAGGGTGAGTCAGAAAAAGTCTATTGGTATGTCTCCTTTCGAGTTGGTGTATAGAACAGACACAGTTTTTCCTACTTCACTGGTTGTCCCGATAGTCAAATTGCTTCAAGAAGCGGGTAGTGAGGAGGATCCTATGCAGAGAAGGATTAATCAAATGATCCATTTGCAGCAGACATGGGAGGAGGTATTTCAAAACACTTGCAAGCTGCAGGAACGCATCAAAAAGATTTATGACCAGAAAGCAAAGGCAGACACATTTCAGCTAGATGAGGCAGTTTTGAGATGGGATGCTCGACATGAAGACAAGGGAAAGCATGGTAAATTTGAAAATTTATGGAAGGGTCCTTACAAGATTGTAGCATATCACGGCCAAAACGTTTCCCTTTTCAAGGAGATGAATGGAGATGAATGTCCTGGAGGGCCGATTAATGGTCAGTTGTTAAAAAGATACTACTTTTGAGTACTTTTATGCTCATTTCATCATCATTGTACATATCATTTTACTTTGGTTCTATTGCACATGTACACTAACTTATCATCTTCAGATTGGGGCCCGAGGTGAAGGCTATAATTCTGAAAATGAAAGTTAGTTAGTCTGAGTTTGTCAAGTGAGTTGTCTAAATCTTTTAGTTTCGAGTCTAGTTTGGTCAAAGCAGTTTTTGGTTTTTCAATCAAATTCTCAAGATTTTGTGTCAGAATAATGACTCAATCGCCCAATGGATGAAGGCACTATCTAGCTCTTAGAGAGATCTGTGGTTCTTGGCATCTCCAAGGAGCTACCATCCCGATTGGAGCCAAAATGTTAGAGTCGGTCTAGTTATCCCTCCATCAGAGATCAAAAGCTCTTTTTTGCATTTCATGTTTTGGGTGTCCCATCTGTTTGATCAGTTGCATTTCGTTAGGCATGCCATAACTCTAATGGAGCGGTTGTGTGTCACTCATTCCCCTCGTGCTTGGCACTGCTGGTTCAGGTTTATTCATTAAAATAAAGTTTTCCAAGGTCATTCACAATCATGTTTTAAATTTTGAGGTTTTAGGTCTAGGGTTGAGTCATTTTTGTCTTACAAAGTATTAGAATACCAGTAGGCCAGAGGGATGTCTTTGATCGGTCATCATTTCAATAATTTTCATTATTGTACAGTTGAATTAGGACTTCTCTTCAAAACTCCATTTTGAAGATAAGTCACCTTCTCATTTTTGTAAGAAATTGTCAAAATTTTCAATCCTTCAAATGTTCAAGTGCAACCTTGGTCTCCTTTGCCAGAGCATGTTACAGCTATCCCTACAAACAAAAATCAACAAAGAGATTCATTCCAAACCTCAGAAAAGCAAAAGAAAATAAAAAAGCGTCATTGTATTAATAGGCCAAAAGTGAAAGTACCCAAAACTTTACAAAGTGGGTTTTTGAAGTTAATTTATTCAAATTAGATATTTAGGGCGTATATAAGGTGAAACAAGTCTTTTGGTTCACCACATATCAGAGCAAGAGCATTTTCAAGATTGGAGGGCGAAAAAACCGAGTTTCAAACCCTAGAGGCAGAGTGAAGGTCCGTGCTACGCATAGGATTTGTGTGCTACGCACTGGGTGGTGCACTACGCATTGGGTGTGCACATCCTATGGAAATTTACACAGGTGCTACGTAGAGGGAGGTGCACTACACATATAACTGGCACGCTATGCAACCATTCTAGCGTTATATTTTTGTACCTAGAACGCATCAAATCGCCTCGGCAGCTACAAGTAGGTGTTTCTTTGACTCAAGCATCAAATTGAATGGTGTCTAATGTGTGTTTGAAGAAGTGTAAGTGGTGTTGGGTGTAACAAAATAAATCAAACCCTAGGCCCTTATTGAAACTTTGTATAGGGTATTAAAAGACATTGTAGACAACAACACTTCATACCACAACATCTTTGTGATTGTTTTTATGCCCAAATATACCAAACCAAAATACCCATTATGGCAGAATGTTTATGTTGCTTCAACTGGTTTTTTGAGGATACATTGAAATTGGGATTTCATTACACATATAGCATACACATTACAGTCCTCCTATTGCACCTATTTTGTTCTCAAAACCATGTCAGATACAAAGTCATCTTATGAGCAAGAAAATGAAAGTGATTCCACCACATAGGGAAATGTGCCACAAAGACCTCGTAAAGGTGGCAAAGGTGGTAAACATCTCAGAGAAGAAACCACTTCTATGGTACAATTGCAGGCTTGCCCACTTGCCATGGATTGCTTTCGCCACCAGTCATGCTATCATTTTATGAGCTAATTTCACAGTTTCAGCATCATCGTGAATTAGCTCACTTGTTTGTTCTCCATTTACATGATGGCCATGTAAACCTTGCTGGAGTTAATTTCATATTGTCACTAGAGACCATTGCAGAGGCCACGAGAATTCCGAATATCGGGGAGCAATGGAATAAGCGTCAGCAGCTAGAGAAATCATATTATGAGCCATATATTAAACCAGGGTATATGAGGCACTTGAGTAGAGATTTTCCTTTCCACTACCTGAATGATCGATTTGCACCTTTGATGAAACTTATCATCCAATATTTCAGTTGTGAGGGCAGATTCTCACGTCTTTATGCATACCATGTCCATTTGTTGATGCATTTTACAAGGGTGCGCCTAATGAACATCCCATATTTTATGTTTCACAACATAGAGAGGATGGTGCCTTTAGTGCAAAAGAAGAGCCCAGCACAACAGCACAGGAGCATATACCATTATGCATTGATCAAAATCGTGGTGATTCATCAGCTGGCACAACAGGGCATTACATGGGAGGATTTTATTGCTCGTGACCTTTTCACAGCGCCTCAGCCACCACCAGAGATAGTTCATGATGAGGGAGGGCCTTCATAGTAGCTCGACATTCCTGGGACCGATCATGTCGATGCTCCAATATATGTAACATATCACAAAGGCCACAGGGCCTTATTTGCAGCCGCACGACGAGTACTATCTCCACTCGGGGTGGAAGGGGTCTCGTTGACACCATCAGCAGAGCAAGTATTATCTCCACATCATGTGGAAGGGGTCTCGCTTCCATCTACAGCACAGGTACAGAGTCAGGACAGGGGCAAGAGACCCATGGTTGACGAGGGTCCTTCAGGAGGCCAGGACACGGATATCATTGATTTTGATGCTAGCTCTCCTAGTTCCGAACTAAAGGAGATCATTCTAGAGCAAAGGGCCAAGAATGAGTCGCTACAAAAGAAATTGCAGATGGCTAAATGGGTGATCAACTACTTAGAGTAGCGTAACAAGCAGTTGGAAGATGAGCATGAACTTTATGAGCTGCGGAAGATCCGCGAAGACTGGGAATTGGCCCGAAGGAGACCCGGTGATTTGACACCTATTGATAGGGAATCAATGCTCATCCGGGTCAACACTCA
>APFE031123731.1:0-32225 GCA_000404065.3 Pinus taeda | reverse complement strand
AATCAACCATGCCTCATGATCTACATGTGTACTTGAAGAAGCCAAGTACACATCCCCACCTTCATCTGAGGTGGTTTTCGCCTCTGCAGAAGGAGCATCATCAGATCCCTTTCCTTTATTAAGAGCTTTAGATTTACACTCCCTTCTGAAGTCCCCTTCCTTTCCGCATTTCCAACACACCACCTTTGTAGGTTTTCGTGGAGATTTAGATCTCCCTTTAGATTTAGATCTCCCACTCGATGACTTATTTTTGTTTTTGTTCTAGGACCATCCTCGTACAGACAAGGAATCACCATTCTGGTTGTCCATATTTTTCCGTCTCATCTCCTCCGTCAGCAAGGCTGAGACTATTTCATCAAACTGCAAAGCAGTTGCATTGCTACCTATTGCAATAACCATACTATCCCACGAATCCGGTAGAAAACACAACAAACTGATGCACTTATCTTCATCTGAAATTTTAATATCAACAGATGATAACTGACTTACCACAATATTAAACGCATTCAAATGCTCTGTCACCGAGTCTCCATCTTTCATCCTCAGGTTATACAGCTTTTTCCGCAGGAATAGTTTATTCAGCAGAGACTTAGATTGGTACAAAGTCCCTAACTTGTCCCACAGAGCCTTCGTCGTAGCTTCCCCTTATACATTCAAAAATACTGAATCTGAGACACACAATCGTATTGTGCTCTTTGCCTTCCAATCCAAATCCTTCCATTCTTCATCGGTCACTCCCGTTGGTTTAGTACTTGGATCTACCACGATTCGCTGATCTTTATCCACCAACATATCCTCCATCTTGAGTTTCCACAACTCAAAACTCTGACCATTGAACTTCTCAATCTCTATCTTTCCGCTGCTCGCCATCTTCTTTCACCACCATAATCGATCTTGCAGATCTCCCACTGAACAGGGTCTACCACAGGCCCAAGCAAAACCCCTCAGCAACAAAGGCATCCCCTTGAAGCCAAAATAGCTCTGATATCAAATGTAGGTTTTAACCCCATACAGAAATTACTTGCATACGAATTCTAAATTACAGGAAAAATAAAAATGTGAGAGCATAACACATAAAACACATATACAGAGAGATTTCCCACTGGATTCCAAAATCGAGACTACCAGCTTGATTTTTCATTATGTTCCTTTCAATGTTACATTACATATTTATACATGCCGAGGAATCCAATACCATGGACCGAAAACCATCGTGTCCAAAACCATGGACCGAAAAACCATAGGTAGGTTCACCCAAACTAATATAGGGTCCAAAAAAAAATTTCCCGGGGCGTTGCCCCGGACCCCGTAGAGGGGGGATGCTAGATGTAGGTTAGTCATGGAAAGAATATAACACATCCCAACACCAACGGCCAACATAAGTGGATATTAATGGCCACGAATTATTTCACCAAGTGGGTAGAGGCCATCCTAACCATAAACACTATTGATTCAATGGTAATCAAGTTTATGGAGGAGAACACATTATCTCCTTTTTGTTTCCCTACAAAATCATCACTTACAATGCTTAAGTCTTCAATTCTATAAAACTCATCAGCTTCTATCAGAAATTCAATATCATCATCAGACACTCCAATACCTACTATCCTCAAGAAAATGGTTTATACGAGTCCTCAAACAAAACCATGCTAAGTGCTAAAGAAGAACATCACTGAGAATCATAGAAACTGGGACACCCAATTGAAGTTTTCCCTCTAGGCTAACCGAGTCACTCCTAAACGATCTACTGGAAAATCACCTTTCGAGCTAGTGTATGGTAAGGCTACAATATTCCCAATCCAATTGGCAATGCTAGTGGCAAGGTTACTACAAGACATTGAGGAAGAGCCAAGTGCTTTGACACGAAGGATAAACCAACTAGCTGAACTTCATGAAAACAGGGAACATGTGAGGGCTAAATTAGAAAATTACCAACACAAGATTAAATCCCTGTTTGAAAAAAAGGCCAAGGATCAACCTCTTCAACCAAGAAATTTAGTTCTCTGATGGGACATTCAATGGGAAGAAAAGGTAAACACAAAAAACTTGATTACTTTCATTCAACCCCTTCAAAATTTCATAGGAAAATGGAAATAATACATACGTTCTTGAAAATCTAGAAGGTGAATCGTTGGAGCTGCTAGTAAATGGCCAGTTCCTCAAACTATATTTCCAGAGTTAAATGTACATATCTTGCACACATTGTAAATACCGGTGTGCACATTGTAATTATCATATGAAATTTCCATTTTTCTATTAAAGATTTCACTTTCTCAAAATTTTCACTTATTTAAAGGACTCCATGCCCAAAAGATAAGTTCGCAGACCACAAGTTCTTGATGCATTGCAATCCAATGCCCTATCCCTAGGTGGAGCCAAATTTTGTCACCTTCTTCATTTAGGGTTCCATTTGTACAAAGAGGGGAAAATAACAGAGATCTTTGAAGATAGCCTCCAATGACACAGAAGCACTCAAAACTAAATAAGACCCTCCCCATTAGAAAGTGCTATGAAGCAAATTTCGAACGGAATATAGAACTCTCTATATTGACCTTAGAATCAAAAGTTAGAGCAGATCAAGGTTCTACTTTCAAAGTTAGAAGGCAAAAGAAAATTTCCTAAGTACAAACCTCAGATCCTGTATATATGTTTTTTCAAAGCAGTAGTAGTAGAGTTCAGAGAAAACTAGCGATTGTCGATCAGAGACAGGAGATCCAATGTATAGTGTACAGTTCCGTAATTGGAGGCCCTGTAAGGCACATCGACAGGCTCACACATCGGAGGTCATAGCCATCTCACATATTGGTGATCGCAACGACACAAACATGTCACAAATAGGTAATCGACAATATTCAACTGACCACTCTTAAGAAATTGTGGGAAGAATATGTTGATAGTGTAAATCACCGAGAAAGGCCAAAAATGATTTACAAAGGAAATTAGCAAAAAACCAAGGGTAAGCGAGCCTTTTTCTCTCTCCTCTAAGAGGGCCATGTGGCGGAATACTATTGGTCCTGATAAAGCCACATGGTGTTTGACGTCATCATGATGTGGCAGTACAAAGGACACATGGCATGCAAATTTGGCATTTTGAAGGGGCGTATGGGGGCATATATGGGTGACACATGTCACCAATCAGGAAGCACCACGTGGCATAGGTTGATGTCACACCAATGATCCAACGTTGAGCATTGTTGCAACTCCATAGTAAAACCTTTGATTACGATCCACCAATAAAGGGGCTCCAATAAGGGTTGGCACGTGGTCACATAAAGAGCCAAAGAACCAAGGGCTAAGCGAGGAAGTTGATTGACGATTGGAGAAACCTAATATCACATCACTCCAAGTTAAATCCTCAATTTGGAAACGTTGACTTAGGAGCTCTGATATGTGGGCTAGCGCATGTCAAGAAGGAATTCATGAACCATGGGTGGAGAATAGTTTACAAAGGAACAATAGCCTTAGGAGTAGTCTAAAGGCCTTAGCTCCTTAAATCTTAGCCCCTGGTGATGGCCCCCAGTCATAGGATGAGAATTGCAATAAGGCTCTAAACCAAAGGGGGGCAAGGGACATCAGAGCTCACTATGTTGTAATGCTTTAAGAGTAAAAATCATGGTGCATTGATGTTCTGATAGTATGGTATAGGGATTTGAAGACGTATAGGTCAATAGCTGAGGCATTAAATAAAGTCATGGAGCCGTGGGAAATCGATATGGGCTGGTCATGTTGAAGCCCTTGTAACAAGAAACCCGTAACAAAAATAGCCACAAGAATGAATTTGACTGCTTCGCTTGCATGACTTCAGGAAGTAAATGGAGATATGGGACTCAAAAAATACTTAATGGCTCAGCATGGAGCTCTGCTCAGTCATAATGTAAAGGACTTCCAAGACAATCTCTAGTTCTTCTCTATGACAAGTACATATAGTTGATCTCTACCAACTCTAGAGAGTGGAGAAGTTAGGAAGTTAAGGCAAAAGCGACAAGAACTGGATGAGTAGCAAGAGAAGCACACCAAGGCAAAGACGTGGCTTGATAAGGGGAAATATCAGAAATTGCATACGGATACTTCCTCTATCATCATTATATTTTCATTTTTCTATTATTCTGTCATTTCTATTTATTTTCAAGGAAGGAATCAAATCCTTGAGAACCATTTTGGGCAGCAGGCGATCACTGCCGAGACAGCCAGTCAATGGGATAACTAGCCTTTAATTGATATTTTTTTGTAACTGTTGATTCAAGCCCTCCCTCTCCCCTTAAAAGGGATGAAGAAACACAAAATAAAGGTTGAAAATATAAAGGAAGAATGCTATGTTATTTTGAGACTGTATGACTTTAAGATATGCATATTTCAGAATATTAATGAAATGGTGATGATTCCCCCTTCGAGTAATACAATATGTTCCATCTCTGTTTAAGCTCCATTATGTTCATTTTTCCTCTTTGATTTCATGTTATTGTAGCTACTAGAATGTTTCATGAGTTCGAACAGCTTAATTGGTATTAACTTGTTAAAGCTCATGCTTGTATGGATGTTTGAGATTATATCTTTAAAATTACGCTCCATGAACCATTACACCCAATCCTCCATCCATTATGTCTATATTTAACTCAGATTAGTGTAGAATTCTTGATCTTTCAAGCTCTATATGATGAGTTATTCTTTCTCCTTATCTTCTTTCACTGCTCTGCTAAAGCTAATTAAATTGTTGGTCCTTAAACTACTCAGCCTCCACTAGTTGATAGCTATATTTATGTGTGTTGTATATGTGAAGGAGTACCAAGAGATACATGGCTTATGTCTTTATATGAATGAACCAACCCATTCTTTTTATTACACACACACACACACACACACACATACAAAAATGTATGTGATCTCTCCAGTTTCCTAAGAATCATATGAGACACATAAAATCTAGATGTTCCAAACATTGGTCTTGTAAGAAATCCAAGTCTATCTCTAGAAGCGAAAAAATATTCAATTAGAGTGAAATCAAGTTTGAATTATGAAGCTAGAGATTCACCTACTGCCGCTACTGTTGGCTCCTTCTTGCTTGCTTTCTTCTGTGGGAAGTCCTTGGTATAGTGCTTGTGCTTGTGACAGTGAAAAAAATTGACTTTCGTCATCTCCATCTTATTTCCACCCTCCTCGCCTTGGCATTTATTTCCCTTGGGCTTCTTTCCTTTAATAGCTAAGGAAAAATCCTCTTCCACTTCCTTGGAAGAGGTCCCATCTCTAGTGTTCCTCTTGATTTCCTCTTGCATCAAATCCGACCATAGTCGTTCAGAATCTAGCAGCTTCTCCTGACCATTAACATAGCCTTGATAACTATGCCAACTCTTTTGGATTCCTAGAAGAGAAAGATTCACCATATCATCCTTGACAACCATGATTCCAACACTTCCAAGCTCATCACGACATTGAGTGAACTTGGTCAAGTAATTTGGAATTGAGTCACCCACCTCCATCTTGATTTTTCGAAGCTTATCTTTCAGTTCCAAATTCCTTTGGTGACCATTTTCTAGAAAAAGTCCTTCAAATCTTTCCACATCGCATGCAGAGTTTCCTTCCCATGGAGACTCGAGACAATTTGGTCTCGAAATCCCTCAAGGATTAACTACCTTTCCCTTGCCACACACTTCTTCCATTCAGCCATATTTTGAGCATCTGACACTGGTGGCTTAGGAATGTCCTGATCAATGAATTCCTCCAAGTCATTGTCTTCCAACACATCCTCCATCTTGTCCTTCCAGGATATATAATTTGAGCTACCATACAAGGTATACTCAAGCCACAAACCATAGAATGCCATTTGTTGATCATGAAGTATGTATTGCAAATTCGAATTTTACTTGTAACCCAAAACTCAAAACTTCAAAATCTCCTCTAGTATATTATTCTCAACTCCAATACCATGTAGAAGTACCTATAGATTCAAAAACTCATGCAATTTACTAAAGCAAAAGACACAAATATACTTCTACTCTTTACATTGGAAGCCCATAAAGATCAATGAAAATAATATGAACAAGAAGAAGATAAATCAATGGCACATAACACAATAAGTATCTGGGGAAAGCCTCAGTTGAAAACCCCCACTAGTTGTATTGAATTAAATCATAAATCCAATATGATAATACAATGATTTTCTCACAAGAACAATCCCTTATTCAGTATGATCAATCTCTCTACTCACAAGCAAGCCCAATATAATCTCTAGCTTCTTCTACTACTCTCTAAGCCCCTGATTCCTTGCACCCTTGGTCAAAGAATTTGGATGAATACAATATTATCTACTCAATATTGAGCTTAACTTGCATAAGAATTTCCTATATTCCATCTGATGACTTGCTTTAGCCAATAGTTTGCGAAATTTCCAAGACTCCAAGCTTATAATTCTTTTTTTTTCCCAAGTTAACTGAGTCAACTTAACTTAGTTAGCTATTACAAGTTTCTATGAGAAACGAATCACAATTTAATTTAGGGACAAATTAAATTGGAATTTTTGGATTTTATTTTTAACATTTCTTGTTGCTATTTTCAACACTCCCTCTCAACAAGAAAGGAATTCAACTCGATCTTAATCCTGAACCTTTGGAATGTTCTGCATGCAACATTTCTCCCTAGTGTTGTTGCTACAACAACTCCAAAAACAAAAACAACATCCAACCTGAATCAGTATAATGCATCCGTCCTCAAAATCTATGACTGTTATTGCCTCTGTCGACTAAAAACTCTATGCTTTTGTTGACTCTGCCTTTCTGCATTATTTTCAACCCTTCTCTACACTCTTTACTGTCTCATTGCTCTAGCCTCTGTCACTTTAATCTCCGACTATATCAATCACCACCGATTCCTCCCACTACTATGTATTTTGCACTTCCATAGCAAGGTACGATCCATGAGATATGTTATCACTCCTCTAGATCTCCAAGGCTGAGGAAGAGTCCAGTTGAGGTAACCACATAAAAACCTTTTAACTTGGTAGCTAGCCCTACCAAGATGGATAGGTCTCTCTCCATGAAATCACATCCAAGAGGGCTAGATGAATTAGGGTTTTAGGCTAGGTATAAAGTGAACAGGTTGTTTTCATTTGATTTGATGAGGTTATTGCTGGATGAGGATATTAGGTCAAAGAGGCTAGGTCAGGGCAAACAATATTAGGGTTACAATCCATTCAATGGGGAGAGGTAGGTAGGTAGGCTATCACATTAAGGTTTCTTGGAATGAGATGATAAAGATAGGTGAGGAGCTAGGAAGAGCATGAAAGATTTATTCTTCCTAAACTGAAGAATGATGAACAAACTATGAAATCTATCCCAATATAGAGCATCTAAGATGATTCCTATTTATAAACTTGAAATAGATCATACAATACAAATGGAATGGAATATGAAGTAACAATACATTCACACAAATGAAACTAGATAAGAAAAATGTTAGGCAACCATACCATAGGTATCCCAAGGAAATAATTGCAACTCATCTATCAAAACTAGCCAGATCCTGATACAATAGTGTCTCTAATCAATATAACAACATCCAATTGAGTCCAAACTCTTCCAAGAGTGAAGAAGGGAATGGTATAGACATAAAAACAACCTTCTCTCATCATCAGGGATCAAATCCCTGAGTTGAGGAAAATATCCACAAAAATCTGAATTGATACCTAGAGTATAGGGAGCTCTAAGTGACTCCTCCCTAATTACATTGAAATTGATTCATTTGACTTGATGGCAAATTTTATTTGATGAATATACCCCTAGGTAACTTATCCACATCATTATTACATTTACCATCCTCAATTACATAGGTGAAAACATCATTTCTGTGATGAAAGTCAAAATTACAGTGAAAATTCAAAAATATCGGCAAATGGTCAAGTGTATCCTCACAGTGTCAAGTGCGCCCTCCCTGTTGCAGGCTGATTTTGACTGTGTGTAGGTGTCCAAATTAGGCTCAAGATGGCTTTTTGGAAAGACCTTAAAGTCTACTTTCTGAATATTCCTCTAGTTTGCAAAATGAAGCTGATTTGACCCCTCAAAACTTCATTCTCCCAAGACTTCTCAGTGCATAATGTCTAGGCCAAAATTGAGGCAAAAACATGATTTTTTGCTTAGTTTTTTCCCTTTTACCTACTAGTTTTGCAAAATAGGGCTGGAAAAGTAGTTTTCTTAGATATATTGGTCATTTGGAATCCACTAGTGGTCTTCATTTACTCAAAAAATGGCTTAAAAAAGCCAGTTTGTTGATATAACGTTGTCTAGGAACACACATAAAAAGACAGAACTTGCAAAAAATTAGCCAAAATGCTTCAAAATTGGTGAAGTGGTTGATGATGGTGTAGCTAGGCTTGGAGTGAATCCTATACAAGTATATCAAGTTTGTTTTTATTTTCTTGGTGAGTTAGGGCTTCAATCTTTGCATTCGCTACCTTGAGATTTTCCCTTGCATTTCTTTCCCCTCTGGCATAATGTTTTTCCATCTTTCTCTGAATGTAATTTTCTTGATTGGTCTTGTCTAGGAGCTTCTCTAAATGTTGGTTTACCTTGTCAAGCCAATTCTCCCGGTTCTCATTGATCATGATGGAAAACTGTTCATTCCATGTGAGCTGATTTGCAAGCTCAACGTCCTTTTGTCTTTCTAGTTCTAGAGCTATTTTCAGCCCTCTTGTCCCAGGTCTTCTTTTTTATTCTTGTTTAGGTTCACCATACTTGTCATAGGCTTCATCAAGTAATGCTTTAGCTTTAATTTCTTCTCCTCTTTCCTTTATGAGTTGAATCTACATGACATCATGTTTGGCTTGAATCTATTGGTTTTCTTGCTCATAATATGAAAAAACATATTTGGACCTCTCTAAGTTGGTCTGGAGCTCCCTGATGATTGCATCTTTTTTCTTGATGACAAAGCTAGTGTGGTTCCGCTCGCTGGTGTGGTTTGTTCTGGGCGCAGTTTTGCATTTATGTTGAGCTCACTATATTCCGCTGAGACCCATCTGACTTAACAGAATTTTGTTGTTGTTCTAGGGGTTCTACACTGGCCCCTTGACCTATATCAGCACCCATCTTCTCCTACGATAGAAATCTCGGCTCGATTTGGAGGCCATTACCCGACAGGTGCTTATTTTCCTTCAATTTGTCGTAAACACATGTGTTTTTGTTCTCTAGATAAGAGTTGTTAAATATATTTTTTTTCTCTATTTCTTTCTACAAATGGTAACTAAATTCATGTTTTTGGACTGCAGGGGTATTGTTTCACCTACACGGGGGTTCTGGTAGTCAGAAGGCTCAAGGTTTCACCAAAAGTTTTGGTTGTTTGGCTCTCGGGTTGATTCCAACTCAATATATTGATTCTTACCAATAGTTTCTTCCTTAAACTGGTATGGATACCCATAATTCTAATTGGGTTTGCTCTTCGCTGGATACCCTGAAATTCTCTAATGGGTTCTACTCGTTGTTGTGCTTTGTTCTGGGCACATTTTTTCATATATGTTGAGCTCATTATATTCCACCTAGACCCACCTGACTTAATAGAATTTTGTTGTTCTACGCGTAGAGTGAAGGTCCTTCCTTTGTTCTTTTCTTTTTTATGTCTCATCTATTAAATGTTACTTACAGAACTCCTAAGAGGGTTCATGTTTTTGGACTGCAGGGGTATTGCTTCACCTAGGCAGCCCAACCGTTGATCGGAACATTCATAGTGTTGTGCATAGGAGGATCGACCAGGTTGAACTTTTGAGGATCTCTTTTTGGATTATAATTACCAAACCTTGATCCCACAATGTAAAAGTCATACCCATGGAGAGGAATAGGACGGTTTTCACCCACAAAGATGTTTGTTCCCTGGAGAATTACTTGCACCATCGTGTTATAGTTTAGAACTTTTTCTCTTGTTCCTTTCACCGGGGACCAGAGGCCTCTGCTTACGCTTTGTGCAGTATAATCAAATTGCACGAGAGGGTTGTCTGGGAAGTCCCCAGAGAACACAACTTTCATTCCAAAATGTTAAGCTTGAAGAATTGAAGTAGTCATTGGGAGGACAAAGGATACGTTATTCATACTCGCCACAAATCTTGATCCGTTGGGACCTCCACACGACTGTCTTGGATAGTTAATCAATCCTAGACCGATGGTGTATAACAGTTTCTGGTCCACACTCTGAGGAACAAAGACAGGGTGGTCGTGTGAGGCAAAGCTTCTGAGCGCATTGGCGAACTTGTTGGAAATTTCTAGTAATTTCAAACACCAAAGACCAGAGAACAATGCTCTGTTATAATGTTGGGAATTTTTCTACTAAAATTCCAAAAACAAAAAAAACACAACACAGAGAATGATACTCTGCTAGGAATTTCTAATAATTCCAAAACAAAAAAAGAATCACTTGAACAGAGGATAATACTCTGTTTTACAACACAGGATCTTTAACACAGGATCTTGCTGTAGACAGAATTTCAGCTTGCTGAAGATAAAGTTTCAGCAACAAGTAAAAAAAAACTTCTATTCATTTACAATAAACCAACTGTTAAAAAACATCTTCCTCTTAACAGAGGGATTTCACCACCACTGCTTTTACAAAAACATCTTCCTCACATAGAGGGATTCTCCAACTGCTGTTACAAATAAAACATCTTCCTCACACAAAGGGATTCACCAGAGATTATGCTGAAGAGCATCTTTCTCTTAACCAGAGGGATTCACCAGTCTATGTTGAAAAGCATCTTCCTCTTGTCAGAGGATTCACCAAAGACAACAGATCTTCCTCTTAACAGAGGGATTCACCAGAGACTGTGCTGAAAAGCATCTTCTCTTTAACAGAGGGATTCACCAAGAGCTTCCACAAAAACAAAATTACTCTGCCTCCATTTAAAATGATTTACACTGCTGTGTGTAATTTTTTTTTATTTACATTTATTACTGTAAATAAAAAAAATTCTTACATAGATTTACTGCTGTAAAAAAATTCATCATACGCTCATGCGTATTACAAAAAACCTCCACCACAAAAGCAAAGGATTACATGCTCTGTTCTTGGTTTTGTTTCGCACTGCTGTGCATAAATTTTTTTTGGCACTACTGTGCATTGCCCATTTGCTTTTAACACCAAAACTTCATGCTGCTTGCTTCCCTTATGTTTCATATGCCATTTCACATTACACACACTCTGCTGTGTGTTTCATTTTACTGCATTCTCAAACGTTGGGCATTTTTTTTTCTCTGCACACTGTTGCGTGCTTTTCTTCCTTTTGTTTTCAAAATGTACAATAACCAAAAACTTCACGCTGCTGCGAGTTTTCACATCTCAACAAAACCTTACGCTCTGCTGCATCTAATGCATTACATATATAATGAACAGCCCTTGCCATTTTTGCTGCTATGTGAATATTCTCTCACGCTGCCCCAACTTACATTATACTTCATATGCCATAACAAAAGGCATTCCATTTTTTTTTTAAAACGACTATCCAAAAAAAATTACCATATTACGTGCCGTGTAAAAAACAAATAAACTTAAGAACTTTACCAATAAATCTACGACCATAATAAATTCATTTACTACTTCGGCATGGTGAGGAATTAATTCAGTTAGGTTTACATATGGTTTTACCAGACATACGGAGGTCAAACAAAAATTTCACTCCACGCAATCTCCATGCCCTGCAGACCTGTATGCAGCTTTGACTTTGATCAACTATGGGCAGCCACGCTTTTAATCCAAAGGTTCAGAACAATATCGAACGGGCCTTTTCTACCAAACTATATGTCCCGATGAAAAGTGGTTTTTGGAAAAGTACAATGGACACGTATCAGATTTTTATTGCATCGGGGGCGATTGAAGGAATACCACTCCTTCTGTAGAAGCGGTCCGATGGAGTTTGGGTGGTTTTCCGCTGAATTAATGCGCAGTTGAAATTAATATTTCAACACTCCCCTTTAATTTCAACTGCTGGGCGTTCAGTCATACCCAAACACTTCCTCAAAAACTCACAACGTTTCTGCCTATTCGTATCAGCTTTCCTTTCATCGCTTTCACTGTTGTGCTCAGGCACTCCAATAATGTAATATCCTCTTTCTCTCTGCCTCAGGCAAGATTTCCAATATTTGCATCTCCAAGCTATCCTGCAACCTTTTCTTCTCTGCTTTTATGGCAAATTTAATTTCATATCTTTCCCTTATAAGAAGATCTTCATCAAAGAATGACTTAATCTAGTTCAACTATAATGATCAAGAATTACAGGCTCTCCCTAAGTGTATGCATCACATTCTTTCGACAAAGTCTTCTAAAAAAAAACTTAGATTGGCTGGGGAGCTCAAGGGACTTTTTGACTGTATTTCCTTCCTTCTCCATACTTGTGTAACTTTCTTCTTTTGCATGCTTCTAGCTTGTGTAAGAGCCCATGTTAAGTTACAATCACGTGCCATATGCCCAATGTTATGACACTTGAAACATTCTACATTGTTCATGAATAAGATTTCATGATTTCTTCCTGTAAAATTGTTTCTTGGATGTTGTCGGAGACCATAACATATATCTCTATGAAATGCTCTACAGTCTTTCGCCATATGACTAAAGTTTGAACAAGAATAACAATAACCAAAAAATGAACTTTGGTACCTGGTAGATGGTGGTTTCCTTGATGTACTTCTGAATCCTTTTTTCCTTGATATCCTTTGATGATTACCATTCCCTCTTGCCTCTTTGACATCATCTACATTTCTTTTTGGAATAGGATTTCTTCTATTGTAGCCTTGATTTTTCTCCTTCCCTTTGCTGGAATTAGGAGCATCACAATTTATTTCTAGCTTCTTCACATCTCTCTTGCTTAAAGCATTTTCATTCTTGTTTGAGGGTTCACCTGGATACCCGAGTCCTGATTTATCAGATGGACATTTGTGATAGCTGAGCATGTCATCCAAGGTTTGAGAGCTCTTCATGATTTTGTTCATCTCTTCAAACTTTTTTCTGAGGAGGACAATCTCTTCTTCCAATCTTTCACACTCATTATTCTTCTTTGTAAGTTGTTCCTCAGTTTCTTCCTTGCTACGAGTAGCTTCAGCTGCTACTATTTTAAGGGAGATGATATCTGACTTTATTTTTAAGATTTCTTCATTCTTTGCTTGACTTCTCTCCATTTTCTTCTCAGCTTCTTGTGCCTGTTTCCTGGCTTCTTGTAATTGAGACTTAAGGGAGGAGACCTCTACCTTGTAATGTCCAATCTCTTCTACAAGTTTTTTCACTCTCTTGTGCCTTTGTTCAAGTTGCCTTGACAAGGTATCTTCCTGCTTCTTTGCTTTATTCAATTGATTTGTCATGGATATGACTTCTTCATGATGCTTCCTTTTGCTTTGATCAAGTTCCTTCATAAGCTTGGCGAGCTCTTCATCCCTTTCTTGTACTTGAAGCATGATGAGGTCAACCTTCTCATTTTCAGCTTCTATGATGGGTTCAGAATTTCCTTCTTGACTGATGGTCATGGTCAGTGCTCCCTTTGCGTGAAGGTCTTGAAGTTTGTCCCATATATCCTTTGTTGATGAATATTTTCCTAGATTCTTCTTTACAGAATCAGGTAGCCCATTCAAGATTGTCTTTTCTACTTTTGCATTGTACTCCTTGGATTCTTTATCCATCCTACTATCATCAATGATTGATTCCCAAATTTCAATCCCTTCAGAGTGTAAGAAAGTCCTCATTTTTACTTCCCATATATCAAAGTTCCCATTGAACCTTGAAGCCTCAAATAGAATGTTTTCAAATTGATTGTCTTCTATTTAAGTAGTAGAGGGAGATACATCCTTAGGAGGATTGGAGATTTTCTTCCTTGACCTCGCCATTTTTGCACTTTTCAAAACACTTGACTAGATCCTTTCTTGACTGTGTCTTCACTCTGCTGGAGAAGCTGCTGCAGCAAAAAGAACCTTCCTTCAGCTTCTTTGACACCTTCAAAGAGCCTGGACATGCTCTGATACCACTGTTAGAAATTTCTGGTAATTTCAAACACCAAAGACCAGAGAACAATGCTCTGATATAATGTTGGGAATTTTTCAGCTAAAATTCCAAAAACAAAACAAACACAACACAGAGAATGATCCTCTTCTAGGATTTTTTGATAATTTCAGAACAAAAAAAATCACTTGAGCAAAGGATAATACTCTGTTTTACAACACAGGATCTTTAACACATGATCTTGCTACAGACAGAATTTCAACTTGCTGAAGATAAAGTTTCAGCAACAAGCAAAAAAAACTTCTATTCATTTACAATAAACCAACTGTTACAAAACGTCTTCCTCTTAACAGAGGGATTTCACCAGCACTGCTTTTACAAAAACATCTTCCTCACACAGAGGGATTCTCCAACTGCTGTTACAAAAAAAACATCTTCCTCACACAGAGGGATTCACCAGAGATTATGCTGAAGAGCATCTTCCTCTTAACCAAAGGGATTCACCAGTCTATGCTGAAAAGCATATTCCTCTTGTCAGAGGGATTCACCAAAGACAATAGATCTTCTTCTTAACAGAGGGATTCATCAGAGACTATGCTGAAAAGCATCTTCCTCTTTAACAAAGGGATTCACCAAGAGCTTCCACAAAAACAAAATTACTCTGCCTCCATTTAAAGGATTTACACTGCTGTGTGTAATTTTTTTTTTATTTACATTTATTACTGTAAATAAAAAAAAATCTTACATATATTTACTGTTGTAAAAAAAATTTCATCATACGCTCATGCATATTACAAAAAACCTCCATCACAAAAGCAAAGGATTACATGCTCTGTTCTTGGTTTTGTTTCGCATTGCTATGCATAAAAGTTTCTTGACACTACTATGCATTGCCCATTTGCTTTTAACACCAAAACTTCACGCTGCTTGCTTCCCTTATGTTTCATATGCCATTTCACATTACACACACTCTGCTGTGTGTTTCATTTTACTGCATTCTCAAACACTGGGCATTTTTTTTTTTTCTGCACACTCCTGCGTGCTTTTCTTCCTTTTGTTTTCAAAATGGACAATAACCAAAAACTTCACGTTGCTGCAAGTTTTCACATCTCAACAAAACCTTACGCTCTGTTGCATCTAATGCATTACATATATAATGAACAACCCTTGCCATTTTTGTTGCTGTGTGAATATTCTCTCACGCTGCCCCAGCTTACATTATACTTCATATGCCATAACAAAAGGCATTCCATTTTTTTTTTTAAATGACTACCCAAAAAAATTTACCATATTACATGCCGTGTAAAAAACAAATAAACTTAAGAACTTTACTAATAACTCTACGACCATAATAAATTCATTTACTACTTCGGCATGGTGAGGAATTAATTTAGTCAAGTTTACATACGGTTTTACCAGACATACGGAGGTCAAACAAAAATTTCACTCCACGCAATCTCCATGCCTTGCAGACCTGTACGCAGCTTTGACTTTGATCAACGGTGGGCAGCCACGCTTTTAATCCAACGGTTCAGAACAATATCGGACATGCCTTTTCTACCAAACTATACCTCCCGATGAAAAGTGGTTTTTTGAAAAGTACAATGGACATGTATCAGATTTTTATTGCATCGGGGGCGATTGAAGGAATACCACTCCTTCCGCAAAAGCGGTCCGATGGAGTCTGGGTGGTTTTCCGCTGAATTAATGTGCAGTTGAAATTAATATTTCAACAAAACTTAGTGGCAGTTTGGGTGTCGTTATAAGCTGGAAGGTTAGGCACAGTTGGAATTGATGTACTGCTAGAACTTCCCTCGTATTCTAAAATGGCAATGGTAGTGGTTTTATCAAAGGGAAATCCTTGGCCACTGGAATATGCTCGAGCAGCCATGTAATATCTACCTGTAGATTGATCAGCAGTGACAAGTACATCTGTTGTTTGCCCGAGGCCGAGCATCAAGCATCAGAAAATTCGTCTAGAAAGGCTTCATATACAAAGCATCCACAACCACAACTGTCATTGTGTGGCTACCCACCATGAAGAATAGGTCGGTATTGAGTGCAGCGTTGATAACCTGTAGAAGGTTAGTTTCCCCTAAAGGACAACTAGATTCTTTTGAAATTGGTCTAAGAATAGCGTCATTATCTTCTTGGGTTATTTTAAGTGGGATGTGTTCCAACATATAGTGAGCTTCTTCCCCTTCATGATTTCTTGGGTTCTTGTATAAATGGCTGAAACGCTGAGAATTTGCTTTAAATTTGGGATATTCAATGATACTGTCATCACGATTTAATATTATTCCTTTCAGCGCGAATTTGTATTTCTATCCCCTGCATGAAGCCATAAACTACAAGACTTCAAACATCACTTTTCCCCTTCTTCTTTCAATGCCTTATGATTGAGATAAAATACCCTTTTCAACCTCCATAGAAACAATCTTGTTCCATTATTTGTTGAATGACTTCTAATCTACTTATATGATCAAGCACTGCCTTCTTCCATTCTGTATGATTTTCTTTTGCCCATTGTTTTAAAGCTATCTTTGCTTCTTTGACTTTTTTATTATGATATATAAGCCGGAGATTCTGACACCCATTTTCCCCTGCTTTGGATACCACTTCCATAAATCTCTTCTTTTGAAACCATTGGGGGTTGAACTGGAATGGCAACTGACTGTAATCTACATCTGGAAGGAGAAAAAAAGAGATTGATCGATGATCTAAACTGCTCCAGGCAAAAATCTAAGATGAGAAGCAAAAGCGTTGTTCTAGGACATCACTGATAAGAAGAAAATAGTCTAGTGATGTAGCAATTTTCCAAGTGCCCACACATTTATTGCTCCAATTGAACTTATTGTTTACTGGTGTGATGTCCATGAATTTCTTAAATCTTCCATCTTCTCTTGGAAAGAGTCCCCATTTTTCCAAGGATGGATAGTTGTATTAAGATCGCCATAAATACAATGTTTATATTCTCATTCCCTAAGATTAAACAAAGAGGATTGACCATAAATCTTTTCTTGATAAATTATTAGCATATAAATTTTGACTATACTACATACTTTTTTGTTTGGAATCATATATATATATATATATATAATATATTATATATATATATATATATAAATATATATATATATAATATATTTATACTGTATATCTTATATGGTTTCCAACATTCATTATTTTCTATTTTTAATATTTTTTACAAAAATATTTGTATTTTTAAATCTTTTATAAAAATTCAACAATTCTAACTTCATAAGTCTATCGGCCTCTCTTTATACCTTTTGGAACAATTGCCAGTCTTAATATATCAGGATGATTTCGCACTCGGTCAGTACAAACATACATACTTACAATTAATGTTTCTAACATAATCTGATGTTTTACAATTAAACCGTCATTTATAGTTTCTACACACATTTCAGGCTAACTTTTTAAGTTCATTGGAAATTTGATTATATAATCGTTTAAGATAGATTTTTATACTTTCCATTGGAAAAGGCAAGAAACATATTCTCTTTCATGAGTTGAAATCAGAAAATAATTTATATAGTTGATTTATCAATTTCCATGAAACTAAAATTTCCAATTATAATTACTTTTTAACAAAATTGAATGAATATGTAAACCAACTTTAAATCTTAATTATGAAATGTTTGTCATTCCATTACAAGTTCCTTTGCATAATCTGAAAAAAAAAACATTAAATTAAATGTTTAAATTGGAAACTTTGAAGAGGGCTTTATACTGTATTATTTATGTGTTGTGATTAGACCTCTGTTGCAGGTTATTTATGTGTTATTAAAAAAACATTAAATTAAATGTTTAAATTGGAAACTTTGAAGAGGGCTTTATACTATATTATTTATGTGTTGTGATTAGACCTCTGTTGTAGGTTATTTATGTGTTGTTATTATAGGTTACTTATGTGTTGTGATTAGACATTGTTGTCAGGTACTCTGTTTTTTCTTAGAAAAGGCATTGCACAACAATTTTTAATTTTTTGTACATTTGTCTTTGCAATCATCAAAATCCATGTGCTTAAACATTTTCTAAATTAAAATAAAATTTATAATATATGGCTTTATTAATTGCAAATCCATGTTATTTGTAACTTTGAATTTATTACTTCGGTTTGGCAAACAAAATATCAAAATTGAAACGCACTATGAAAACAACAAATTTATCAAAACACTATGTGACTGTAAATTTATTATTTGTTAAAAGGATTGGGCCAACAAACATCAAAGTACAAATACAAGGAACTCAACGAAGAGGCAAACAAGCTTTCTAAAGAAGGTCTGCAACAAGATCTGGGCAGCTGCAGAATAGAGGAGGAAATCAATGGAGGATTTCACCACTTAGAACAATCCCCTTATGTATAGATTGCATGCTTCAACACATAGCAGCGAGGGTCTTACTAGTTTCGTTTTTTGCATATAGCTGGAAAATCTGCTTACTGAAATCTGTATGTTAGTAATGTGCTTCTTTTTTGTCTTGGGTTGTTTTCCTCAATAGAGGAAACTCGGAAAAAGAAGCCATAAAATGTTTTTGTTTTGTTTCAAAAACCATAAACTGTTTTGACTCTTTTTTATAACGCTGAGGAAGGGAGATATTTTCCTCATTAGAGTAAGCTCTGCTTACGCTCAGTATGACCCAAAACTCTCAAGGAAGGAATAATAAAAAGTTCGTTTTTTTCTTTGGAAAAAACAAACATCAAAGTACAAAGCCAAACAATTCCACGCATCTTCTTAATCCAAGGAAGAAAACTCACACTTATCTTTTATATTCAAATAATAATGTATCTTAAAATATATAATAAAGTAGTATATGTAATTTAATATTATTAAATTTGATTAATTATGAAAATAATAAAAATAGGAAGAAAAAAAATCAATTTTTTTTTTTTTTTAAACTCATTATTTTTTTTTGTTTTAAATTCAAAAACATTTTTTTTGGGTTAAAAAAATCATATACTATTCATGTTAATTAAATCATATACTATTCACGTTAATTTAGTATCGACTTTAATATTATTTTCATTTTTTTATTTAAATTAAAAATTATTTTCATTTTTAATTTAAATTAACTTTGGTCTATCGAACCTAAAGAAACGAATTATTTAGTTTGATTTAAGATTTTATCCCTATGCTCAAAAAACTTGGAGAGAGGCTAGGAAGGCAACAAAGATTTTGAAACTGAGATCTAATGTGGTTGTACGCGGGGTACTCTAAGAGGAAGTGATTTTCATCCTCGATGTTCATATTCTCACAGAGATGGCAGAACCTTTCCATCCATGGTGTTTTAGGAAGTGCCCAACCACCACCCATTTCACTGTGGAGCTCATGAGAGTTCGTTATAATCTTGGCGATATTAATTTTCTTCTTTGAGCTAGTTAAAATAGAGAGATACTTTTGATCTTCTAGGGTGGGGTTGATGACCTCCTTATAATATCTTAATTTTATTTTAGCTGTTAAATCTTTCTCACACCACATTTTTTCTTTGAACTTAGAAGTAGCAATATTTTTAATGTTATTAATGTTTTGCAATGCAACATTCCAATCGATCTCCCCATGGTTTAACCAGGCCTTGGTGTCTTTATACCTCCCCATGGTTTAACCAGGCCCTGGTGTCTTTATACCAACCTTGTTTGAGCTTTACGTGGTTTTGGCTAGAATTTAAAGCTAGCTTAGGAAGTTTATGGTCTCCTATGTTATTGAGTTTGTGCTTGTACAACCGAAGCCTAGTCATATCTAGGCTCTCGATAGGGAAAAGACCCACTTCTATAAGGAGAATAGGATAGGGTGTGTTGCTTTTAGTTTTGAGGTTAGACCCACTTCTATAAGGAGAATAGGATAGGGTGTGTTGCTTTTAGTTTTGAGGTTATATGTTATAAAACGCTTCTAGATTTGCTCAATTTCAAAAGATGTATATTTTTATTTTAAATCAAGCTCTCATTGAATTTGACCTTTCTTTTTGACTTGATTTCTCATCCACTCTCACTAATCTTAGTGGAGGAGAATTTGTAAAAATCAGATGAATACTTCAAAAAGTAAAAATTGTATAGTAAATGTTTATTTAATTAATTTAGAATTAGAATTAGAATTTAGAATATTATTTTATTTTTAAATTTTATTTTTTAAAGAAAATAATAAATAAGTATCAAAATAATTTTTAATAATTGTTTGTTTAAATTGATAAAATCATAAATAGGTATGCTAAATTCATGAATGAATAGATAATTTATAATACTAAATTATTTATTATTATCTAAGTTTATTTTTTTTTATAAGTAATTATTGATATACAATTTAGTGTTTAATTTTTATTATTCAAATGGTTGTGGAAAATAAATACAAGATATTTGGACATAGTGTTAGAATTAAGTTTAAAATAATTATTTAAAATATAATTGGTAATGCTCTATGTAGCAACCACTGACTATTGAATTATACTAGTGGAAGTGGAATGAAAAGAGCTAGTGATTAACATCATTGTCATAAATATAATAAATTTGTCTTTACATAATATAATAATAGTGTATCTTTACAACAATTATCCATCCTGCCTACAAACTTATAGTTAGGTTATGGAATAATATATGCATGTGCTTTCTAGAGCTTACTATTGCTTACAATAAAGCAAAGTAGTAGAAATTATTGTAGCTTATTCTTGTGAGTATTTACTCGATGGCATTTGATGTTGAAAATGATTTCCCTTCCATCTATTATGTTTTTTTTAGCTTTCTAATTTTTGTTCCCTTTTACCAAAAAAGAGAAAAAAATGAAGAAAATTAAAATATATACCTAACCATTCCCATGGCTTCTTCTATTGACTAATTAATAAATGTTTTAGAGGTATCTTATTGATTCAATATATCTAATATATATATAAATATATTTATATATAAGAATATATATATATTATATAAGAGAGGAATATATAGAAATCTATATAAATAATAAAATAATATAGGCATATAATTATATATATAATATATATAGATATAATATGAATATCACATTCATGCTCCTAGTATGGTTCCTCTAATACTTCCTCCACAATCTTCCTTCAACTACCAAGAAAATTTATCTCAACCATTGGTTAGATTTCTATCCCCTTTTCCATATATTCAACTTGTCCATTCATGTTATAGTCCTTCCCTTCTCTTCATTAACTCCACTCACCACTTCATATTTCTTAGAGAATCTCCCATACCTTGTCTTTCCACCACTTTTCAAATATTACACCTCACTTCTTATACTGCTCTTCTCTCCCTTGATATTATGCCTCTTCCATAATACATTTGAATTTAACTATTCATTCTTTTGGATTCATCGTAGACTACTATAAAGCACAAGTTCTTATGCTATCATGATTGGTGCATTAAGAGGAATATAGTCTCGTTTCACCAAAACCATCTTCGCTTAGGTTACAATTTCTTTTACCATCCTTCCAAAAGTGCTATTCTTGAACTCCTCCTCTACTTATGAAAAATATTGGCTAAATTTAGTTGCAAATTCAGTGATGTATCCTTCTATTATGATTTTAACATGAAAATTAATAACTCTTACAACTTCAAGATTGACTATATATAATACAATTAGGTTTTAAACATTTCACTAAATCCCTCTCCTCACTTTCTAGGCTAGTCAAGGATGCTTCCCTACTCCACTCATCTAGTAAAAAAACAACACTATTGATTATAGTGAGATGGCATCATAGTTGTCATGGTAATCATGCAATAATGCACATTTACAACCTTGGCATATTGACTCAAAAATAAATTTATTTTTCTAAACTAATGATGCTCCACATAGCCCTATGTTAACCTAAAAATAATACTTCCAAAACCTACAAAATTCATGATAATATCCCATGATGAAACCATTTTTTCCATCAATTTGAGGCCTAGATACAAATCGATGTCCAACAAGAGGTTCATTGTTATCTAGGTACTAGCAATTTCAATCCCCTTGATGGGAGATGTTTCACCCACATTATACCCAGCCATAAATGGTTGTCTATGGATTTAATTAATATAGCTAACATGATCAATGTCCATCCTAACACTCATCCTTAAAAAACAACCAATATTATAGACCATTGATCACCATACCAAAATCACCACATAAAGAGTTAATTGATAACCATTATCTCTAACAATATCATTCTAACCAATAGGTGCAATAACTTATCCAATCGAAGGATATTCATTTAATAGAATAAGTAAAAAAAAAAATTAAATATATCATAACCATAAACTATAATTTGAAAGGAGAGCCTTATTCTATTGATTTGCATTATAATCTAGTACATCATGACCTAGTCTTCATTAATGTCTAATGTGGAATAACATTATAGAATAATTTTTAGATCCAATGCATTCAACTATTTGACATTTAAACTTTATTTAACCACTATCTAATCAACATTTATACAATTCTTTAATATAATAAAGACATTTATACACTTTCACTTGACGTTGGAAAGGTTGATTCAAAACCATGTATTTGTCGGAATACTTCTAGCTCCCTTACTCACAACTTAGGTGATATTTGTCTCACATTTGGCTAGGTAGACTCAATTTTTCACCACTCTCTTAACATATATTTTAATTTAACTATATTTAAACTAGGTTAATTTAACTATATTTTAATGTAACATCACACATCCATCTTTTCCCATGAGAGTGTTTCTAGAAGGCAGTTGTACCTTTTGTCGAAAAAATATAAATTTTCCATATAAATCTATACAAATAATAGATTAAAATGAACAAATATGATATTAAATTTTATAAAAGAAAAACATCTACAAACAAGTCCTTATTATCTTTTCCTAGCCAAAAATAATGCAATCATGAATTATCTTGCTATTTTAATTGTAATTTTTATTAAGATACAATTGTTTGTTACTCTAATTTAACTATATTTAAACTAATCTAGAGTAGCTACTCTATATCGTTTGTTCAAATGTGGGAGTTAGTTCATGCCTTTCAAAATTCAATAATTAAACTAAGCCGCAGGGAATGCTAGATATGCGGCCTTGTTTTATATTATTACCGAAAGAAAATGTTTTTCCATAAAACTGAATGGCAGTACTTCATTTGAAATCAATATTATTAATAAAAATCAAATGAAACAAGTCCACAGACTTGAATGACGCCATTTGAAAGTGACCGGCAAACTTGAATTTATAAGTTGTTGATGCCTCAAAAATCGCTGCATCAACATCGGGGAAAACCACCCAGTCCATACCTTAAAAGTAGCTCCTTTTCTGTTTGTTGTGGTGGCTCCGACTGGTTATAATGGGACCAGTTTCCTAATGATTTATAAGTGGGATGGATAAGTGATCGATTTTCTAATATCTAATTGGAATTATGGATGATCTATTCTAAAATGAAACAATATAAAAGTAACTAATCTATCCCGGGAAGTCTTTCTCGTAGTGCAATTTTTGATGGTTCTTATTAAAACGTAGGCATATAGATGACTCTACAAATAACCAAAAATATTCATTCATATGATAATAAATTTGTTCAAGTAGTTGAACCAAGTAATAATTAAAACATTATCACACTAGTCTTTATATATTACTGACATACATATGGATGAAAAATGACAACTCTTAAACATTCAATAGTGATAAGTCAAATAATTGTTGTAAAAACATATACATATATCAATAATAGCAAAATAAATAAATGTTGATTCACATAAAAGCATGAAGCAAAAACATAGATAGTAGTACAATATGCATTTTGGTCTCCTAGATATGAATCGCATTCAGATCCTGCTTTTTAACTTGGAAATACTTTTACAAGAAGCAATAATGCATATCACATAAAATCATTCTTCATCAAAACTCAAAATTCATATCCAGATTTTTATAAAAAAAAAATAAATCGGAAGTACAGTAGTGCAACTTCCAATCCAAGTCTTAATACAAACATGAAAGGGTCTATAAATACTACTTAAACTAACAAACTATGAAATAAATATGCTATGCGCACGTATAACGAAATACCAAAAATGTGAAAATCTTCTTGAAATAGGCATGCTGCAGTTGATCAAAAAGGTTCATTATATTGGCTGACCATCTTGTGATTGGAGTTGACAAATGGCGAGCATCATTTGAAGTTCTGGTGGATGACTCATGCCTGAGTGTAACTGAGCAGTGTATGTGGCATTGTTAAGTTCAGGAATCATATGGCTGATTGCATCGCTAAGGAATTTCATTGATGTCTGCTGACTATATGGCTTGACAAGGAAAAACCAAAAGGTTTCCCATGTTAAACTTTGAATACCTGCGATCAATCTTCCCCTTTGCTCCAACTCCTGTTTCCACGTCTGTTCTGATCCTTTTATTGATGGAAGTTTCCCTGGAGAAAACTCTGTTATTAAATTTTATAAATAAAGAGTATTATTAATCAATTCAACCACGTTGCCTGTTATCGATTTGCATCTTGATGTTGCTCTTTCAGCCTTCATTAGTTGATATTGCCATTCAGTGAATATAATTTCTTTATGCGATTCCATAATTTGTGGTAGATTATCAGCTTTTCCCTCTTGAGATTCTTGCCAAGAGAGAAAATTTGTTAATATTTCATCTACCTTTTCCAAGTCTAGTCTCGCATCTACTAATTTGTCAACCATGGATGATGAAATTTCAGACAGAGGAAGAACAAGTGAGATATTATGACATAATAAGCTCAACTGACTAGATAATGCCTTGGTAATTTGTAGAGCCTCCGATCTGAATTCTCTCACTTGGGGATATTCCTTGAATCTTTTTATCTGGAGTTATAGTTCAGCGTTCTGTTCTTCCTTCGATTTACTCAGATGTTCATTTAATAATTGCAACTTACTCAATTCTTGGTATAGTTCCTGTTGCTTATGAATTGCATGCTCATCAATCCTTTGCTTTTCTTTTAGAAAATGCCTATTCAATTGGTTATTTAACTGCCTCTGGACTGCTAACTGTTGTTCCAGCTATTCTATCTTTTTGTTGTTTCTCTTGTGCCTATGCTTCCAACAAAATTATTGCTTGGTATTTTTCTTTTAATAAATTATTGACCTCCGATACTTTATCCATTGTGGCCGATGTGTATGCTCTAGCATACTGAGAAAGTTTGGTGAGATCCTCAGAAGGATTAACTTCTTCTTTCCATACCACATTTGTTATCTCCATTTGTGAAGTCAAAAGAGGAGATTGATCAATTTTCCTCTTTTTCCTTTATCTTTTGATTATAGCCCTATGCTTAGGGTTGTAGAAGACATCTAATGGTGGTATCTCTTCTCCATGTAAAACAATTTCATCGGAGGGATTTTCAGGGACTATTTCTACATCCTTATGAGTCATGGGTGGACCGCTTGTTCCTTCAGTCAGAACTATGTTGATTACTAACTTATGAGTCGTGGTCACCTCAGGTGTACTGAATCCTTAAATGCTCTTAGTATTACTAATGATAGAATCAAATTGTTGCCATTCCTTGATTAATTTAGGATCAACATAAATGCTTCAATCAAGGAGTTTGCTACTTGTTTCTGTCCCTGCTCCTATTCTGGCAACTTTTACCTTTCGGGAACCTTCTCCACTATAGGAGTATTATTGACAGCTTTTTGTTCACTTTGATTCTGTGGTTGAACTGTTGGGGCTTTAATTAATAGGTCCAAAGGTAGAGTTTGCAACCTCTCGGCTCTGAGCCTATTGAATTTTTCTAATCCCTCACCTCCATATTTGATTCTAGCCAATCCTTTAACCTAATAAAATATTTTGGCTGAAGCAAATAAATCATCAAAGTCATTTGCTTCATGATCAAATTTGGTAAGTTTAGCTTGAGAGGTAACATTATGGGCAACCTTCCTTTGGTCATATTGCCTATTCGGAATGGTGGCAAGATTCAGCATCTGAATTTTCTCTACATCTTTCTCTTATAATCATGTAAGGTAAAAATGCCACACCGTAGGGGGAATGTAGGCCACATATGTTCCTTGGAATCCTTCAGGGTTCTTGATGTTCCTTTGACTGTAATCTGATATGCCAACTCTCGGGCTAACAGTTTATCAAGAACATATAGAGGAAGAACATGGGGTTTGGTAAGACTGCCAAAAAGCCTCACATAAGTGAATTTATCCTCTCCGAATCAGCTACCCACTGTTGTTAGGTCAATTGTTGCTTCTTCAGATATCCTAGGGGCAGGCTTATTGAAGATAGTTTAATATACAGGTAGGACAAAACCATTGCAAATTATGTACATGTGATTATTATAGCGGGCCTTCCACAACTGTTTGTGATAGATATGAATAGGATTAGGATCTTGGGAAGTCCACTTCCATCTGAGTACAAGGTATTCAGAATTAAAACAAATAATATCAAGAATATATACACTGTCGTAAAAAGGAGGAATGATCCAAGAAGTTGTATATGATTTCCTTCTGTATTCTAATATCTCAGTGGCTAGTTTATCAGATAGAATATTTTCCCAATCCATAACATAACCATTAATTGCAGCTTCCATTAACAGGACCATATCTATAGTAAATTTTGCATAATCATGTTGTCCCCACAGTCTACACATCATAGCGCCAACATAGCAATAAGGAGAAGCTAATGAGTCAACAAAATTCTTACCCGATGACTCGTGCTTATGTTTCTCTGGGAAATGCCTCCAGTGTTTGATCGGGTCTGATTCCAAGTCATTTTATTTTGCAAATGCTTCCAGGAATGCCTTGTTATAGTGCTTCTCGGGGGGAGGTAGATGGTACATTTGCCTGAGATCTTCAGGTTTAAATGACCCGAACATCCTTCCATGAGCCGTGCAAAATGTTCTATCTGAAGTTAGGATTTTCTCGATGACCCATCTAACCACATCAGCCTATGGTAAAATTTTGGCCCATGCTGCTATCCTATGAAGGTATGATTAGACAAGTTCTTTGAGAGTTCCTTTTGACTTCTTGGTGGAATCAGCTATGGCTTCCTCTTCAAATTCTTCGAGCTCTTCTGCTTCTATCAAATTGTCGATGCTTTCCCAGCCCGCATTTCCCAGACCAAGACATGTTGTATCTAATATTAGTCCCTTCTTGCTCAGTCCTGTTTCCTTAGCTACAAGATTTGTCTTGGCCTTATTAGATTTCTTCCCCATCTTCTCCGAATTCATGAGTTCAAAGAAACTCTTCACAGACAATTACAAATCATAACACAGGGATATTGCCGCTGAAAGCCAATATGAAAATGAACAAAATTAAGGTGATTGACATATGGTAAGTCGGATGCAGTTAAGAACCACCACGAGTGAAATCTTTGAAGGATTTACTCTTAACTGTGAAATTTAATAGCCGTTCGAGCCACCAATTGTGATGAATAAATATCGTAAATACCTGTCTGATCGATCATATATTGAATGATTAACTCAAGTGTGTCTTTGGATTTCTCTGATCGGTGATAAATCACTAATTACATTCGGGAGTTTCAAAGTGTACGGCTTTCAGCTCTTGCAATGAATATCTCTGATTACCGATAAAGTGATATTAAAAGAAGATGGAGTATGTTTTTATTGAATTGGTTTGATTTATTAATTTTTTAAAAGACTTATGCATGCAAACCATTTTTGTGAATGTTTTCTTCTTAAGATGCGTGCCTTATTTATTGATCCCAATCGGGGGTTTGGCTTATGCTTTTAGTTCTTTGTCATATGATATCCTCAATTACCGATTGCGATTACCTTTATCAAATTGGAGGATTTGATGAGGCCCTATTTATGTGTGTCCCTTTGTCATTGCGATACACGATCTTCGATTGCTTTATCACAATATAGAATTATTTATAATGTTTTTTAAAGGAACACTTTGTACTTCTCAAAAGGCTTTACAAAATGAATTATTTACATTGGGCCTTTTGATAAAGGTTTTTCTTATAGCGAGGTCAATACCAGTTTTATTTATCAACTCACAAATCTTGCTAAGTTTATTTAAAAGGGACCCATTTCTTTTTAAAAATTTTGTGTAAAAGTTTTTTAGAAATGGGGGGTTGTTGTATAGCACAAAAATTGGTGCTTCATTGAAAGAAAAAATTTTCTCTGAGAAAGTAATGTAATATTTTAACCTTCTTAATCTGAAAACCTTAGTGGATAGAGAAAATCTAATATCACTAGGTAATCATAAACTCTGAATAAGATGAAAACTATTTTTGCTATCTCTTTCTCATCTCAAAATTACATACATTCTAAGTTTAAGTAAACCTTTATTGGTTGATAATGATAAAACAAGAGACTTCTCCAACTTAGCTTATATAATGTTTCTCTTGTCACGGGTAGAGCCACTACTACCAGTCAATGTCTATAGTCTCAATAGGGTTACCTTTTAACCATTTGATCATTCATTGTCCCATCCATTTCAGAGTATAATTTAAAAGAATGAATCCAAAAGATATGTTTCCACACATTTTGTATTGAATTTTCCTTTTTTTCTTATTTATTTGTTTTGTAAGATAAAAAGCCATTGTCCTGGTTTGGTGGGAAACTGTTGACAATGCCATTCACTGGTTGTAATTTAACTGAACAAGCTGGCTCATGATGAGACCCCTTGTCTTATAATCATAAGCCATTACCCTATTTTGCTATGCAGTGTTGGTAATGTCAGTTGAACTAGTCCCCTATGATCATGGTAAGCAGGCTCGTGATGATACCTCTTATCTCTTATATAAAATATATTTTAGAATTACACTCTGAAAAATCATAAACTTTGATGGATGGGGTGAATAATTTTCTCCCTAAGAGAACATGGATGAAAATTTTAAGAGTTGAAGATGCTAAGATTGGATCATTTTTTTCTTTCTATCGATAACTTTTTTAGGCTTTTAAAAATTAGAATGATTTACAATATTTTCAAGTTTTGAGAAGATTTTACAAAAACAAAGGTTTTCAGAGTTTAATTATACCTAATTTCCTAGAACTTCTTTTCCTTCAAGACTTCCATCTATCAAAAGTAAATATTAACACTATTTTTCTTTTAAGTAACCTTTTCAAAATAGTAAAAACCAATAGAGGGCTATTTAAAACTTTATTTTCCAAGAAAGAAACTAAAATAATTATTCACACAACTTATAGCTGAAAATTGAATATTTACAAAGTGAGAAGGGGTTACCTCCTCAAGTGAATAATTTTTTCAAAATAAGCCCATTGATAGGAAGAGAATCTCTCTTTCCTGATAGATCTTGCAATATGAATGTTGATGGGTCTATCTTCTCACTGATCTGAAATGGTCCAAGCCACATTTTTTGAAATTTGGTGTGTTTTCCTTTATCCTCATGGGTTTTGTCCCATTTCAAAACAAGATCACCAACTTGTAAAAGTTTTGGGCTGGTGGAAGTTGTATCAAAATAATACTTAATAATTTGTTGATGCTTCAGATGTGTAGTTCAGGCATGATTAGGGAGAAAGGGAATGCTTGGCAGAGCCTGAATGTAATGTTTTTTTTATTGAATATGAATGTAAAACTGCAGCAGCATATGTAAGAATTTTTTTTTATTTACAAAAGTAAATGTAAATGAAAAATTTACACACACGAATGTAAATCTTTTCAAAAGGAGACAGAGTAATTTTTAAGTTCTTGGTGAATCCCTTTTTAGAGGATAAAGTTTGTATCAGGCAATTTATTAATAAATATAAAGTTTTTATGTGTGTGAAAAACTCTGATCTTCTCCAGCAATCTATTTTAAGCTTCCATGTGTTAAAGCAATCTATTTTAAGCTTCCATGTGTTAAAGATTCTGTGGAAAAAACAGAGTATTACTATGTTCAGTGATTTTGTTTTGAAATTTACCAGAAAATTCCCAACAGTGGTATCAAAGCTTGTAGAGGCTCTTTGAAGGTGTCAAAGAAGCTGAAGGAATGATTTTTGTTGCAATAGCTTCTCTAGCAGTGTGAAGACTCAGTAAAAAATCCAAGGTATTTCACAAGTTTTTTTTGTGTTGTTGTTGAAGACACTCAACGATTTTTAAATAAAGAGTCAAGTATTTGAATCATAGTTTAGAGTGCAAGAATGGCCAACACCAGCACTAGCATGGGTATCTTTAATACTCAGCTCCCATAGTTTAATGGGAAAAACTATGACTATTGGACAATAACCATGAGAGCCATGTTTGCCTCACAAGATTTATGGGAACTTGTTGAATATGGGTTTGAAGAACCAGCACATAAAAATGAGTTTAACAGATTAACTCAGGCAGAGAAAGATCTGTTGAAGAGCAATAGGAAGAAGGATTCCAAAGCCCTCGTATTTTTATATCAAGCAGTGTATGAGAGTGTGTTTCCAAGGATAGTAGCAGCCAAGACATCCAAAGAAGCATGGCAAACTCTCAAAACAGCCTATCATGGCATGGAGAAAGTGAAGATAACAAAACTACAGTTGTTGAGGAGAGATTTTGAGAATCTTTGCATGAAGGAGTCAGACAATATTGACTCATTATTCACACATGTGATTGGTCTAGTCACATAAATAAGATCTCATGGAGAAATTCTTGAAGAAAGGAGGATTATGGAGAAACTATTGAGGATCCTACCCTCAACGTTCGATGTGATTGTCACCACCATAGAAGAGGCAAAGGATCTGTCAAACTTCTCAGTTGATGATCTACATGCATCACTGATAACACATGAGCAGAGGTTGAGTAGAAATGAAAACTCATCTCTAGAGCAAGCCTTTAAGACCGAGATGTCTTTTGGAAGAGGAAGAGGTCAAGGCAGAGGAAACAAGAGAGGAAGAGGCAGAAGCCAAAACAGAGGTGGAAGAAACAGTCCAGCAAACACTCAAGGAAGAGGTAGAAATCCAAATCAGTACCAAGGCCAAGGCAGCAGCCAACAAAGTGGACAACATCATGCTCAAGGAAAAAGGTATGAAAAATCCAATGTCCAATGTTATTATTGTAAAAAATATGGGCATTATGCCAATGAATGTAGGAAGATTCAAGCAACATGATATGAATAATAGATCTAGTGCAAATATCACTAGAGAAAATATGAGCCAAGATAATGTGCTTTTAGCTTGTAACATGGCTGAAACAAAGAGTGATGATATATGGTTTCTAGACTCTGGTTACAACAACCATATGATAGAAAACATAACCTTGTTTTCTAAATTAGATCAAAATGTGAAATCACAAGTCACACTTGGGACTGATAGTAAAATTTCTGTTATGGGAAAAAAAGAAGTTAAAATATTTACAAAGAAAGGTGAAAAGAAAACCATAGCAGATGTCTATTATGTTCCTGGAATGAAATGTAACCTCTTGAGTATTTGTCAGCTTGTTCAAAAGGGGTACAATGTTTTCTTTGTGAATGATGTATGCACCATCATAGATAGAGCACCCAGCAAAAGATGTATTGCTAAAATGAATATGACAAGGAACGGGATGTTCCCTATCAGAATAAAGGAAAATTTGAAAAATAAAGAAGTAATAGTAGCAGTGACACAAGAGGCTTTCCAAAGTGTACCAAAGGATGAAAATTGGTTGTGGCACTTCAGATTTGGACATTTCAACTTTGGAGGTCTTAACTTGTTGAGTAGAAAAGGAATGGTAAGAGGATTACCATTGATAGAGAAACCGGACAGCCTTTGTGAAGGTTGTATCTTGGGGAAACAACACAGAGAAAGTTTTCCATGAGGGAAAAGCATAAGGGCAAAGGCACCACTAGAGATTGTTCACTCAGATGTATGTGGACCAATGCAAACTCCATCACTTGCAGGTAGCCAATATTTTCCAACATTCATTGATGATTTTACTAGGAAGACATGGGTTTATTTTATGAAGAACAAAAGTGAAGTGTTTGAAAAATTTTGAAATTTCAAAGTACTTGTAGAAAATCGAAGTGGGCTGCATATCAAAGTTCTGAGAACTGATAGAGGAGGTGAGTATATCTCCAAACAATTTCAAAGTTTTTGTAGAGAAAATGGAATTCATAAACAGTTTACCACTAGTTACACTCCGCAGAAAAATGGAGTAGCTGAAAGGAAGAATAGGACAATCATGTATATGGTGAGGAGCATGTTAAAGGCAAAACATTTGGCAAATGATTATTGGGTTGAAGCTGTACATTGTGCACCGTACATTTTGACTAGGTGTCCTACAAAAGCAGTCATGAATAGAGTGCCGGAAGAAGCATGGAGTAGGAGAAAGCAAGGAGTCACCCACATGAAAGTTTTTGGATGTGTGGCTTATGCACACATTCCAGATCAGCTAAGGAGGAAGTTGGACAACAAAGGGGAGAAATGTATT
>APFE031123730.1:359528-373482 GCA_000404065.3 Pinus taeda | reverse complement strand
TAACCTATTGATCTCTTCCATGCTTTTGCTTGCAATAAGCATATCGTCAACATACAAAGCTAAGATAATGAATATGCCATTGAAACTTTTGAAGTATACACAATGATCACACTCACTTCTAATAAAGTTCTGGCTCACCATGAAGGAGTCAAACTTCTTGTACCATTGTCTGGGAGACTGCCTCAGACCATACAATGATTACCTGAGCTTGCAAACTAATCTTCTGCTGCGACCTTGTACAAAACCTTCTGGTTGTTCCATATATAACTCTTCATTTAAATCACCATGTAGAAAAGCTGTTTTAACATCTAACTGTTCTAACTCAAGGTTAAGTAATGCAGTTAGTGCCAACACAATACGAATAGAAACAAGTTTTACAACTGGTGAAAAAATCTCATGAAAGTCGATACCTTCAACCTGATAATACCCTTTTGCTACCAGTCTTGCCTTATACCTTTCGATACTTCCATCAACTTTCCGTTTCAGTTTGAAGACCCATTTGCATCCAACAACACTTCTCCCTTCAGGAAGTTCTACAAGATCCCAGGTATTTTTCTTGGCTAAGGAATCCATTTCTTCTTCCATAGTCGTTTTCCACTTTTTGCTATCCATATCATCTATTGCTTCCTGATAACAAGAAGGTTCCCCATCTTTAGTAATCAAATCAAAAGATGAAGCAGAATCTTCATACCTTTTGGGAGTTTTTCTTTCCCTTGTAGACCTTCTTAGAGTGACTGGTTTCTGAACTGGTTCAGAAACTTCAACAACTTCCTTTGTATCTTCAACAACTTTTTCTCGAGAAGCCTCTTCTTCCTTTTGACTGTCACCAAAAATTCTGGTCTCCAACTGAACTTGTTGATTTGGCGATACCTGTTCCTATTCAATTTTTTCAACAATTGATTTTAAAAGAGAAGATTCATCAAATGTTACATTTCAACTAATGACTATCTTCTGCGACGTAGGATCCCACAAGCTGTATCCTTTCACTGCATAGTAATACCCAACAAAGACATAACATTTCGATTTTGGATCTAATTTTGAACGCTGATTTCTAGGAATAAGAGAATAAGCATCACAACCAAATATCATTAAATGTGAATACTCACAAGATGGACCTGACCAAACTTCTTTAGGAATTTTACAATTAATTGCTACTGAAGGTGATCTGTTAACTAAATAACAAGCAGTGGATACTGCTTCTGCCCACAACTCCTTTTGCAAGTTAGCATTGTTGATCATGCTTCTGGCTCTTTCCATAAGAGTCTGATTCATATGTTCAGCAACACCATTTTGTTGAGGAGTATAAACAACAGTTTTGTGTCTAACAATTCCTTCATCCTTATAGTATTGTTCAAATTCTATTGAAGTGAGTTCACCACCATTGTACTGAAATGGTCGAGGGGAAGAGCTCTCATGGCGACTGTTAGGGTTTAGGTAATGATCTAGGGTTCCGCCTGGGCAGCATCTGTTACAGGCCTGGAGAACCACAAATCTAGACTGGCGGCACTGTTTTGAAAGGGGCGTTTGCTGTCGGACTGGATGGGCGCAGAGGGGTCCAGTGGGACCCCTTCTTTCAAACAAGTAATACTGCAGAAACGACATTAGAACATGAAGGAAGGAGTCAGAATAGAGGGTCAGAACAGCTCACTGCTGAACAGCAGAAACAAAAAGGAGAAGACAACAATGATATCTGACAAGACTGTTTTCCCTGCAGAAGTCAGGTTCTCAGAGGAACAGGATAAAGAAAGCAATCAATATGAAACCGCTGAGAAGTTTCAGCCCTCAGGAAAGCAGGAAGTTGAACCACAAGCAGACAAAGAACAGAAAGATAATGATAAGAAGCAACCGGAGAAGGAGGGGGAAGCCAACGCGCCCCCCAACAAACATCAGGCTACTAGCAGTGCTTGTAAGCCAAAGAAAACTGACAGTTTAAGGGTGACAATTTCTGATCCGGAAATCCAAACCTACAGGGAGCATATGGCTGAACATGCCATCATCTGCAGATTCATGGGAATCTGGCCAACGGAGAGGAATCTCTGCCAATGGATAAGGTAGATGTGGAAACCTAAAGGAGATGTGCAGTTACATCTAGGAGCAAGAGGTTTTTTCACTGTCGTCTTCACTAGCATTGAAGACAAAGACAAGGTTTTCGAGGGTGGCCCGTATTTTCTAGCCTCAGCAGGTTTATATATGAGACCCTGGCAGCAGAACTTTGTCCCGGAAAAAGAATCTTTCACTCGAGTCCCGGTATGGATTCGACTCTTTTCTCTCCCGATCGATTACTGGGGGTTGAATGCCTTAAAGCAAATAGGGAATAAGCTCGGAACGTTTGTTAAAGCATCGGAGGCTACCCTGCAGAAAAGATACACGTCCTGTGCAAGAATCTGTGTCGAAATGGATGTTTTCGGAGCATTGCATGAAGGAGTATGGCTAGAGTACAGGGATGAAGAATATTTTCAAGCGTTAGATTACGAGCAAATACCCTTCAGGTGTCGGAAGTGTCATGAGCATGGACATCTGATGAGGGACTGTCCTTTGAACAGAAAGGAAACAGAAGAAGACAAAACCCAGAAAAACAAAGACAAAAACAATTTTATCAAACCAAAGTACAGGCAAAGGGCCAATAGAAGAAGGAGTGTCAGAGGAGACACAAGGAAAAACCTCTTCAGTAATCCCTTTGAATATCTGGACCTGGAGACTGACTCAGAGGAAAAAAAGAACCCCACTGATAAGGAAGCAGAGCAAGAAGGACAGGAACAACCCCCAGCGGAAGGTAAAGAAACAGGTAGTCCTAACGATGAAGTCCAAATGCAAGACAGAATAGGGGAGTCGGACTACGAAACAGAAATGTTAACCAGTGAAGCGGGAAGTGAAGATCAGGAGCTAGATGAAACACTAGCAATGGCAGGTCTAGACCTAACTGCACTTGCGGACAAATGGAAAGCCAACGGGATTGAAGCAATTCCGGAGGAAGAGATAAGAACGGTCAAGGACCTCTTCCTAGCACGGCAAAAAGAAATCATAGAGAAACAGAAGCACAAACTAGGAGTCATCAAAGGAAGCAACCTTCAACACAAAATATCTCTAGGCAAAATCTCTGGTTCAGTACACAAACGCCGCAGAGGGCGCAAATCAAATGGAGAATAGTTGCAGGAGATGGGGGAAATACTGATCAATGCAGGTCAAATAAAGCAGTTAAGTGAGTACCCGTCCTTCCTAAAATGTAGTTAATCATGAAGATTGTATCCTGGAACGCAAGAGGGATGAATAGCCAAAAGAAACAAAGACTTTTAAAAAGACAGATGGAAAAAAATAATCCAGATATGCTGTTTTTACAAGAGACAAAGTGCAACAAAGATCTTACAGAAAAACTTCGAGGCAAATTAGGAAGAAATTTTGAAGTCCTAGAGATAGATAGCAAAGGGCGCAAAGGAGGTTTAGCAACCTTCTGGGACACCAAATGTTATCAGGTGGTCGCAGCTGAAGCAAGCAAGAACTACTTGGCCATGGAGATGCAACCAACAGGTAACTCTTCCTCTTTTCTCTGCATCAATATCTACAGTCCTCAAAGGTTAGAAGATAAACTTGTTTTCCTAGATTCCTTGAATAAACTCATGGATAGACACCCAGATGCAAACTTCATCCTGGGAGGGGATTTCAATATGATCACCTCCCTCATGGAGAAAAAAGGAGGGCTCCGGAAGCTTAATAGGGATGGAGAACAGTTTAAAGACTTTATTGATAATGCTAGATTAGTGGATGTTTACCCCAAACAAGGTAAATTTACCTGGAACAACAGAAGGGGAGGTGATAGTTTGATATCCTCAAGACTGGACTGCTTTCTGGTCTCGGAAAATTTATTATTAGATGGAAAAAGCGTGGAGTCAAACATTCTTCCCAGTGGAGGATCGGACCACTGGCCGATCTCTCTCATAGTCGAGGTTCCAGGAACTCCCAGGAATAAACCTTTCCGATTCGAAAAGTTTTGGATCGAACACCCTACTTTCCTTACCATGGTGGAAAAATGGTGGTTAGAACCCTTAGTTGAAGAAGGGTCCAAAATGTTCAATTTGCAACAAAGATTAAAAAACATCAAATTGAAATTAAAAAACTGGAACAAAAAAGTTTTTGGGAATATATTTCAGGAAAAAGCAACCATCGAACAAAAATTGGAATAAATTCATCAGGAGGGGATAGCAGGCAGAAGAGATGAGGACTCAGATGCACAAGAGAAAGAGCTCACTCAACAATGGCACAATAGATGCAAGCAGGAAGAGACATTATGGAAACATAAATCTCGAGTGCTATGGCTAAAGGAAGGAGAGCAAAATACTAAATTTTTTCACAGATCGGCCATGGATTACAGAAATGTTAACAAGATCCTGGAACTGAAGAATAGTGAAGGAGAAATCATCAGAAATCATAAGGAAATCTCAGATCTACTTTCAAATCACTTCAGCAATATAGCGCGAGAACCGGAGATCAATAGGGAGGCGGCCATTCAAGAAATAGTCAGTGCCATTCCCAACTCAATCACAGAGGAGCAGAATTGGGCCTTAAGGAAAACGATTACTATGGAAGAGGTGGAGGAAGCAGTCAAGAACATGCCTAATGACAAAGCGCCGGGACCAGATGGATTCACCATCAATTTCTACAAAGCATGCTGGAAAATTGTCAAGAACGACATTTGGGAGATCGTGGAAGATTCAAGAAGATCTAAAACTATCTTGAAATCACTCAATTCAACTTTTATTGCTCTAGTTCCCAAAGTAGAGGAGGCCAACACTCCGGAAAAGTTCAGACCAATAGCCCTCTGCAATGTTATATACAAGATCATATCAAAAGTTATTGCCAACAGGATGAAGATGATCCTCCCAGGCATCATTTCACAGGAACAGTCCGGCTATGTGGAAGGCAGGGAGATTCTGGACAACATTTTGCTGGCCTAGGAGATGTTACACTCTCTCCACTCAAGGAAAGCAGCTGGAATGCTAATGCAGTTGGACCTATCCAAAGCCTATGACAAGGTGAGTTGGACTTACCTGGAAGCCATTTTAGAGGCTTTTGGCTTCAGCAAGCAGTGGATCAAATGGATCTTAGCACTTATTAAATCCCCGAGGTATTCTATTCTAGTGAATGGAACGCCCTCCACGCCCTTCAGCCCTTCAAGAGGCATAAGACAAGGGGACCCTCTATCCCCTTTTTTGTTTGTCATTCTAATGGAAGGCCTAAGCAGATTAATCGCCAAGAGAAAAGAAGATGGCCAAATCAAAGGTTTACAGCCTATCAGATCATGCCCTGCCACCACTCATCAACAATTCGTGGATGACACCATGTTACATGGTACCCCTACTGTGAAAGAAGGCACCGCGTTCAGAGATATTCTTCATCTTTTTAGCAGAGCCTCGGGCATGGAGATAAACTTTTCCAAATCAACTATTTTCTTCTTCAACACTCATCAAGCTGTTCAATCTCATCTTTCCAGACTGCTGGGGTTTAAAATTGGTTCATTACCTTCCAGATATCTTGGTGCCCCCCTCACCCTCAAACCTTGGCAAAAGGAGCATTGGGAGAAAATCCTTGCCAATATGGAAAGGAGGTGCAAACATTGGACTAACAGAGCCCTGAATTTTGCAGGCAGACTAGTTCTCACGAAAGCAATCTTGCAAGCCATACCCCAATACATGCTCTCGATCTTTCCAGCTCCTAAGGGCATCTTAGATAAAATAAGAAGTATTCAGCGTTCTTTCCTTTGGAGTGGAAACAGTGAGAAGAAGAAGTGGTCGCTGGTGGCCTGGAAAAAACTTTGCAGACCAAAGAACAGGGGAGGCCTGAATCTGGCGGATCCCTCAGTAGTTAATAGAGTCTGCGGAGCCAAAATTTGGTGGAAGTGGATATCTAACACAACCCTCCCTTGGGAAAATATTTGGAAGGAGAAATACAGGCCGACCGGATGCAATCTGGATCTCATAAGAATGCAAGAATCCCCCTATGGGTCCCCTATATGGAATCACGCTCAAGCCAACAGAAGCATCGTCCAGGATCACAGCTTCTGGGAAATTAGGAATGGGACACAAGCTCTATTCTGGGAGGATGCTTGGCAGCAGTCCCCGAAATTAGAATCCCCCACCCTCCAACCCTTAAAGCTAGCTTACCTAACAGAGGGCCATAGCAGAGTCAACCACTACTGGAGCTCTTCCAGTGAAGACCCGGAGTGGAGAGAATGGAAAGTTTTCAACCCAGACCATAATGAAGTGCCTCATGCTGTAATCCACGATCTAAACCAACAACTTATCAAGAGAAAGATCAGAATAGCTGTTGAAAATGACAAGCTCAGATGGGGACCGAAAGGAAATGGGGAATTCTCGCTTAAAGAAGCAAGAAGCATTATCGAAAGAGAAGAACAACCCGACACCGTGCCATGGGCCGACAAAGTTTGGGATAACTTTCAATGGCCGAAAATAAGAACCTTTCTGTGGCTTCTTATGCAGAGGAGGACTCTTACTTGGGAGAACCTACTGAGAAAGGGATTTCAGGGACCCTTGAGATGCCCCATGTGCCTGCAGGAGGAGGAAACGATGAATCACCTATTCAACTCCTGTGAGTGGGCATCCCAGTTATGGCTATGGATGGAAGCAATTCTGGAAGACACAGATCGGAACAGGGACTCCATCCAGGATTCTATAACCAACTGGAGAAGAAACTTTTCTAGGGTCAACAGAGTGGACAACATTTGGAAATGCACCCCAGGGTTCATTACTTGGACAATATGGAAAGAAAGGAATAGACGAATCTTCACAGAAGAGAACCGTAATATTGAATGCGCAAAAGATTCCATATTAATCAATATCAAACAGCTGGTTCAGGCTAAAGGCAAAGTTGATCCAAATGATAAACCAACGGGTAAGGACTTACGCATTTTAAAGAAATTTCAGCTGGAAGCCATCAGCAGTTATCCCTCCGGAGAAAACAGAACCCATACCTCCTCTCAACTTCACAGCTGGCAATTGCCTCCGGAAGCCTGCCTCAAATTGAACTTTGATGGAGCTTCGAGGGGTAACCCAGGTATAGCAGGAATCGGAGGAGCCATTCGAAATCATAAAGGGGATATAATCCACATTTTTTGCAGGTCGTTGGGGGAATGCACGAACAATGAAGCAGAATTCGCAGCGATGGAGCAAGGTTTAAAGATCCTCAGGTCCTTCAGACAGGGTAATTTCATAATGGAGGGGGATTCTTCTTTGGCAATCTCTGCGGCAAAGCGCCTTCAAGCAGGAACTCGAGCCAGTAAAGTCACCAAACATTGGAGACTGGCGAAGGCTACCGAGAGTATAGCGGAATTGATAGCAGATCTAAGAGGCATTGTCTTCCAATCTATCAGAAGAAAGGCAAATGGACTGGCTGATTTCCTAGCAAACCACAGGGTAGACACACCGCACCTCATCATGAACAGCTGTTGGCAGGACGTAAACTGCCCAACCCTCAAGGTGACATGTGCACAGCTGGCATAAAAGGACAAAATCCAAGCCGATTCATCCTAAGGGGTGACGGATCCAGAGCCAGGTACCGAAAGGAGAAAATCATCGGCATCAACAATAATCATGAACACAGTGATGGAATGACAGGACAACTAGGACAGGGGACATCCCGGCGGCAACATGCTAGCACAAGAAACGATCATCACATTTCAACTTATCGTACCAACTGCATCAGCATTGGCCAATCAGTTACATATGGCAGGAAATCGTATGACAAGGTTCCCAGAGCATTTATATCAAACCATAAAGAAGCGGAGGGGATCGAAGCTCGGAACAGGAGGAATCAGCAGGCTGCAATACAGAGCACCCCCGCAACTTCCAATAACCGTAACGATCTTTCAACCATACAGCACACTTGGCATCAAGGTAATCAAGTCCTGAGCAGCCACCTCCTCTTTGATTTAGCCTGCTACGACCTCACCTGTGCGAACAAAAATCCCATTTATGGCATCGGTACCCAAAGCTTGAGTGGGACAGAAGCCATCCTTAGGCGAGTTCATAATCGGAAACGCTATAAAGCAAGATATCACAACCCTGTTTTTCCCACAACTCATCAAGAGAAGGTTAAGAACAAGTCTGCCAACGATAATCGTTGTAGTGGGAGTAGGTATAGAAGGAAAACCATGGACGCGGGTAGCAGTCGCTGCGCTGCAGTGAATCAGGACCTCTATGAAGCGAAGAAAGGGTATGATACCCGAGCAAGTGCCAAGCATAAGCAAAAGGTGGCGGAGTTGGAAGAAAAAGTAAAAAAGGAAGAGAGAGGTCGCAGGGAGGAAGAGGTTGCAGCAGAAGTGGATTGGCTGAAAGATCCAGGCACCCCTTCCAAGAGGGCCACTCAGTTCGTGCGGACCAGAGCGGAAAGCTGGCGCACAAAGACACTGATTGCCAAAGCGCTGGAGTCCATGGAAAAGGAGCGGACGGAAGTCATCACTGATGTGAACTTAACAAACGCTCAGATGGCCAAGATCCTTGACTACAACAATGCTCTGGACAGTCGCATCACCAGGGTACAGGATGCCATCCATATCGTTGACCGCAAGCTCGCACTGTTAATTAAGTTGCTGAAAGACACCATCAATCAGGGCCCTGCCGCCCCTCAGTCCACAAAAGCAACGGAGCAAGGAGATAATTTACTAGATGCAATGCAAGCCAGGGTGAATACCCATACTGCACAAATGGGCCTGGACACCATCAGTCTGTTGGGCAAGCATATCTAGTCGCGGCCCTGTTCCTCTGCCCCTTTTGACTTCTTCTCTGTGTCTTCGGCTCCTTATGGCCTTTTTTGAGTTTACCAAGGTCAATGTCTCTGTCTGCTATGTCTCGGCCCTCTCGCTGTCTACGAATAAGGTTAGCCATTGCCGCCCTGCGTGGTGTGCCTCCAGCAGTTTAGTCATGGTGGTTAGTTGGTCCCAGTTGTCTATCTGCTACAGCAGAATTTTTGTATACTATTTTGTTATATAATACAATACTCTTACTTACAAAAAAAAAAAGATATAATTTTTCGAACAACAAACTTTCCAAAAGATTGAAAATCTAGTTAAATTTTCTAGAAGTTTAACTAGCTTAAATGTTATTTTGTGTTTTTTTCTTGAAAATAAATGTTTATCAATGATTGATGATATTTTAAATAAATAATAATAACAAATATAAATTTTAAAAAAAAATTGCAACTCTCATAGCTTAGAAAAAATAATATCCCTAATCAAAACATGTAGAAACATTCGTTTTACTGAATTGGCCACTATGGTTATGCTAGAGTTTCAGTAGAAAGCCACGCCATTTTTCATAGCACACATGAAATAGGTTTGAAATGAGATACTACATAATTACTTACAATGGTTTGGATTTTATCAAGATAGTCAAACTCATCAGATACTCACCAACATCTTTTTAAAGCTTAAAATTACAAAAATAATATTTTAGAATTTAGAAATATATATAATCTCAATATAACCTGCATTTCAACTGACCTGATCCTGTTGCAGACACTCCAACTTCAGTCTGTATAGTTTAATGTATTTTCTTTGAGAATTCCTGTACTTAGACAACCCATTATCAAACTCAATGCTACAAGCAAAGAAAATGATAAGCAAGTAAAATTAGAATGGTCTCCATTATCATTCTCAGTGCTCCAGAATTCAAATAAGAAGGGAAACTTAACAATTTCCTTGGAAATGGTATTAAATAAGGGAGAAATATAACAACAGACACATGAAAGAATGGAATAGAATAAACAAGATTATCATTTAAAAGCTAGACATGCAAAATCTAGAATAACCCGACAGCCAGATGATGATAAGTGTGTCTATGAGTAGTAATTCACCACATATCAGTACATAAGTATGTTAAAATTTTGCAACCTTATGGTCAGCATAGTGTGGTTATTCTTTCTGATAATTTTAGCCTCTGCGTTTAGATTCATAGAAGAAGCATATCCAACCAATAACTATAGCACATAAAATGTGTCATTCTAGAAATCAAAATAAGCCACCAACACCATTGTTTTTCAAACAAACAACTTCCATAAGTAGAACAAAAGATGAGTTTGTTGATCCATACAGGCGTGATCCAAAGTAAATCCAAGAAGTGCGATGCAGAAAGCACATTAGCGAGGACTACATTTATAGCATACTGCCACCACATTCTTTGCCAGCAAACACAAGTTCTAGCCAAAATATATTGAGTCCAAGGTCTAAACGGGCCATACCTAACAAGTACACAACCAACTAATATTCTTTAGCCAAAAATAGACATTCTATGAACATAAATAATCCCAACAATTCCTTTTCGAGAATGCAATCATTCTCTTAATTATACTTTAAAAAACTGAAAACGAAAAACAAAAAGAATTAGAAAGATCAGTTACAAGATAAATAGATTGGTTACAAGATAAATGACTTGTGGAAGAAAGCAACCAGCGCATTACCATGTATCCATGAAGCCTAAAATATGTTTATTATATTCAGATGTAAGAAAACAATGATGGTATATCACAAACTAGTAAAGCCACAGATGAAAATATCATACCAACATAGGTACTAGAGATCACAATAAGTTCAGAGCAGATCAGAATAATATCTCCATATTAATTAAAGAAGATAGTAGTATAGTTCAAACAAACTACAAGTGCTCGTAGCCTACAAAACCCTTTTCTAGAATGGGATCTAGAACCACACAAGAAAAAGTTATAGTTGTTGCCATTGTTAGTCAAAGTGATGCAAAGGAGCTCAGACAATGCATCAGCCTATAGGCCATGAGCTCCTCTGTATAGGAAACAGTAATTTCATCACGAGTTCTTAAAAATGATTCTTTGCTACAAAATTCTGTTGGAAATAATACTGAGAGGGCGGGGGGGGGGTGAATCAGTATTATCAAATCAGATACTTTTTCATTTTCATACTCAAATTCATATACGCTACTTCAGTTAAGGATATCTGCGTATATGCGCGACTGTGTTAAAAGCAACTAGCGTACATCTAGTAACCTTTATGATTTAGTTAGTTCATCTTTAGTGAATGCATCAGAACATTATTAACCATATGAACAGTAAACAGAACAAATCATCACACATAAAGAGCACACATGAACACCATGATATAAGGTGGAAACTCGATGTGGGTGAAAACCACCTGCCGCAATTTGTTTCTATCTTCCTTTAATAAGAAACTTCTTTTACAATGTACTGGTGCAGTCCTTTACCAGTACGCAGGCTTCTACCTGCACAAGGCTACGACCTTCTTAGCTCTTGTACTAGCCGTTCCATTTACTAGTACGTAGGTGCTAGCCTACTAAAGGTTCCAACCTTCACTCATTTTCCAGCTGCTCCTGGAAGGGAGCTACAACCCCCTGGCTCTTGTAATGGCCAATATGTTTACCAGTACATAGGTGCCAGCCTACAATCATCCAGGGACCATGTTTCATACATTTTCATACTGGATCCATAAAACAATCACCATTGCATTACAACCTGCATTATCAATGTTTGAATCACCCAATACTGAAACCCTGTCAACAACACAATAACCAGAACACAGAACAACCAATAACAACTTCAAATATCTTACTTCATACTGTGTATGGTACTTGGACAAACCCAAACTGCATGTATACGCGCTTTTACCAAAGACAACCCACGTACAGATATGCAAATTCTAACTCATAATCTTTGCAGCTATTTCAGTCATCAAAACATACCCAGATCATAACATTCATACAATAAACATACGTCAATAGATCTAGTCTATCCATATTCAAACCATATAAAGATAATCATTCCAAGCCTTGAGATCCCATTCCATCATTCATCATCCTCCACATGAGTGCAACCTTGGTTCAGATCAAGCAAGGCATCACCAACCCATAACCAGAATCTGGATCTTCCACTTTATCAGATATTCATCACTTGCACACTCTTGCTCTCCCCTCTTGGCCTAATGATCTTCTCCTTATATAGGTTTAGGCTTCTCTCAATACCATGGTCCAAAACCATGTAGAAACAATACCATGGACCCAATACCTAGGGTTGTCATTTCGAGCCAAATACCATGGATCAATACCAAAATACCATGGACCAAATACCATAGACCAAAACCATGTATGTGCTTTTCCTTCTGTGAACCTGCGTGTATACGTATACACACCTTTTGCTCCACTAACCCGCGTATATACGCACTTTCATCATGGTCAACCTACGTATACCTTTCTCTTAACCTGTTGCATTCTGATCTGTCATCTAATTAAGTTGCCATCACCTGTATCAAACCTCTGAGTGAGTTTCCATCAAGGACAACACCTGTATCATAATGCCAACAATCTCCCCCTTTGGACTTGATGGCAACCACCACACCAAGTCACTCTCCCCCTTTGACATCAAGGGCAAAGGGCGGACCAAGATATTCTCTTCCTCGGTATACCTTCTGCTGTCCATACTCCCCCCGAGTACATGCTGAAGTTTCTGATTGAGCTCCCCTTTGTATATGCCAAGTTGTATCAATCCATCCATGCTCCCCCTAAGCAAATGTAAGTTTTAAGACCAGAAATTCATTCAAAACCATAACTATCATGCATCATATATGACTTGCAATACCATTCCTTTGATAAAACAGAAAGATGTATCATTTAGCTTCATAAACTTTATTAACAACTTCTAACCATAATGCCAACAATGCATTATTTGAAGTATATGCTCCCCCTCAGCCTGTACCAACCATTTCATATCATGATCGAACCATTTCCAGGGTCTGTTCTACTGCCCTTTCTTCTGTTCTCCATATACGCAACTCTGTAGCCTGTAACTCGCGTATATACGCGACTTATCTTCATTATATCAGCGTATGCAAGATGGAATATTGAATTTCTTCACTTTCAGTTTCCCCTGTGTCTGTTATGTCAGCTAACTGAGTAATGTCACATCTTTCTGTTTCTAATTATGTCTATGATAATGTATGGTCCTCTTGTTTTGAATTTTGGAATTTTCTCCTGCATACCCTTGCTTTATGTCCAAGTTTGTTGCATGTATAACATCTTACATATTTCATGTTCCTTCTATTGCGATCAATTGCTTTGTGTCCATATGCATTGCAGGCAAAGCAATATCCTCTGAAATACCTGAGATGTGATGATCTTTTGTGATGACCTTGAACCATTCTACTTCTGCATCTAGCTGCAACATGTCCATGATTATGACATACATAACATTCAACATTATACATCGGAGGAAATAATCGTTTATCACTTCCATAATTAGGAGCAAAATATTTTCTTTGAGGAATTTATTTCCTTAATTGCTGATGGGATTGACCTCTCATCTTCTTGTTGGGGATTTCAAATTTTGCATTAGATTTCGTTGTCTTACTTTGTGAACTAGATTCACCTTCAATAGATTCATGAAAACCAAGACTAGTTTTGATAGTAGGAGACCGTTGACTACTCAGAATATCATCCAAAATCTTAGTACTATCTTGAAATCACAATAGTTTATCCTTCTCTTCTAATTTACTTTTCAATATATTTACCTCATCCTGATGTTGTTCTTCCTTTTCCAGACATTGCTTCTTCAAAGTTTCTTCGGAATTTCTTCCTTCTTCCACTTTTTGCCTTAGTTTGAGAATCGCATTTTCTTTCTCTTCATTCAGCACCTGTAGCATTTGACGAACTCTGAAGGCACATTCCAGCTGAACTTTCAAGCTGATAATTTCTTCTTTGAGGGCACTCTCCCTTTTGCTAGGTAGGTCTTGTTGATCTATGACTTCATTTGCTTGTCCATCTTCAATCTGAGGTGATTTAGAATCTGAATACTTACTTTCACTCCCTGGCAGGCTGTCATTGTTCCTTTGAGCTGTCTTCTTCTTTTGACGTGCTTTCTTTCCCATTGTTCTACGAATCTCCTTCAAGTGATCAAGCTTCTACCAAAGGAC
>APFE031123730.1:318451-345407 GCA_000404065.3 Pinus taeda | reverse complement strand
CTATTCTAATCCATATAGAAATATGGTTCAAGGAATAACAAGGAGCATTTACAGCTAGTCCCCGCCTTTAGACAATAATGCACAACTTTCTAAAAAATTTTAAAAGAAACAAAACAAAAAAAGTGTCACAATTTGTTCAATCTATTCAAAAATAAAGGTGTATATGTTAAAACAATATAGCATAAACAAAACTAGAAATTGTTTTGAGATAGAATGCAATAAATTTTCCAAAAACATAAACCTCAAGTTTCTAAAAGCATATTACAAGAGAAGTGTAATCTGGCTACAAATGACCGATTTTTATATTAGGGATTAATTTTGCAAATTGTAAACTTATTCTAAATGGGAAACGTACAAGGAAAAAAACCTTTTCTATTAAAAAAAAACTATAAACAAGTCAAATTGCAACCAATGAAGTTTGAGTGTTAGGAATAACTCTTAAATGGAATATAAACCATACATAGGCTGATAAGGATACACAGTTTGGTTTTCTTTGCTCTTGTAGTCACATTTTTGGAATTTATTGTAAATAATTTCAATATGATTGTAATGCTTAAAACATCTTGAGAAACAAGTTATATGAGATTGATTGGTTATATGCTTGTGCTTTCATTGTGCATTGGAGAAATATTTAAGATAAGAGTAAGGGTTTCTTGGGTTCCCTTAGTGCCTTCAGATAAAATTCAATTAAAACTGGGTATTGAAGAGTGCTTTGTGCACTAGAAGACTGCTTTGTGTTGTGGCTTATCAAGCAATCCTTGTGTATGGAAAATATATTTCCTTTCATTGGAGTTTCTTGAGAGTCATATCCTGAGTGGCTACCCCACAAAGAGCAAACTTCCTTCTACCTAGGTGCCAGGTCTGAGGGAAATCTATTCTGCCAACATAGCCTTGGACTTGCAACATATCTCATCCCTTTCAAACTCATGCCATGTAACAATAATGGGAGTCAGGTGGGTAGCTTGACACTCCATTGACTTCATTAGTTAACCAAATCCCCATTGTTATAAAAGAAAAATAGATTCTAAACACTAGCTCCTGAATGCCCTGAAAATAAGTTTTAAACATGGATCTTTTAAACTGAGTTGTGCTTTGCAAAAATGTTTTGAATGTGGGAACCCTAGTACATTGGGAAAACATAATCGAATACAGTAGATAAAATGAATGCAGAAAATGAAAAGTTGTCATCCATCATTTTGAAGCTAGATTCTTACTAGAATGATGATTGAGACATTTCCGTTACTGCTTAGGGTGTTATGATCATTAATTAAATTTAAGTGTTAACATATTTGGACAAAAGGAAAGTTAACAGGCATCATTTTGAATATTCTCAAATTGAAATTAAAATAATATAAAGAAAATTAAAAGATAATAAATTATCTCCTTGGGGCTTCTTTCTCTTTTGAGAAGACTCTTTTAACACTTGGATTTATTATCCAAAAAATTTTGATGATTTTGCAAATGAGAGAGGGCTTGTTTTCTACTCGAAAAAATAAATCTATTGTACATGACAAAATATGTTGCAACAGAATAAGAAACACAGAAACAGAGTAACCAGAGACACAACTGACCTAAAGTAAATTAAATCGACTGAACATGACAACTAATGCTGACGATGCCCCCATTCTGTATAGTGACAAAACTCTATGTGCAGAACGATTACCATTGGTGTGTGTAGAAAAACTTTTAACTTAAGAAAATCTATAAGCGACAATGTAGACACCTTGCAACTACTTAAACCCACTAAAATTTTGATAATGAGCTAAAACATTTCTTCTCATATAGTTTTTAAGAAATGATAACTCACAATAAATAATCCGAACCATTTTTATTTTGTAACATAGGATGTGGAAAAACACAAAGTAATGTTAGAGAAATTACTTACATGTGATGCTGCTAAAGAGTACTTGGACATGCAGGAGCACACACTATACAAGTTTCTTCCTTACCAATGTTCACCACAAATGTTCATCATGTCCACTCCTCTAATTTCCTACGCTCTGGTATTTGGAGGTTTCCCGTCTATTCATCTCCCAATCATATAAATTTAAGTGTTCATAGATTTGGACAAAAGAAAAGTTGAGAAGCATCATTTTGAAGCTAAATTCTTACTAGAATGATGATTAAGACATTGTCACGGCCACTTAGAATGTTATTTTCATAAATTAATTTTAAAGGCTTAGTATAATAATTATGACATAATTATAGAATTGGGTGTTAGGTTCTAATTGAAGCCTAATAGAAGTTGATAAATTTGAATGTTAAGGGAGATATAAATATATGGACTTGTTTCTACATAATTTTTTATGAGATGGATATCATATAAATTACTAGAGCCTAAAAAAACAAAAAATACTCCAAATTTACCTGAAGTGCTTCATATTTTACCCTATAGAAATTGAGGTCATTTCTTAGAGGATCCCATGCTGCTAGCATTATCTGTATGAACCAAAGGATATCAAGAATGCAAAAATTTCGAAAAGGGATAGAAGCTCGGTGGATTTGTCGAACTATAAATTGAAAAACAAACAACCAAAGAAAACCCTAGTAGCCGGACAAGGAGATACACATTATAGCCATGGATATATAAAGCATGTTATATACATGGATACAAAAATCATGAAAGTGAATGAATACTACGAAAAATGACCAAGAAACAACTACAACAAAGAAATAAAAACAATAAAAAATAGTGTGTTACCTAAAAATATAACGACTGTGATGAGGTGTACTGGTTGACCCCACAAGTGCCATGTATGCAGAGGTTTCAGGAAGAAGGGCATGCCTATGGCCTTTCTTATTGTAGCAGTGAAACCCAAAAATCACATTAATAAGTAATAATGATAATGAAGGTTGTAGACACAGTAAAAGAAAGGAAATAATAAACAAAATGAATCCCTCCCTAACAAGATAGTTGGGCTATCTCTTGGAAACATAAATAGTGGGATTTTAATTAGAATCCATACCTAACATGATGGTTGGGCTTACTGTTAGAAACACAAACAAAACAACGATCATTAAATTGAAAATAATTTTGATCTAAAATATAATTCTCGACAAAAAAATCTTCAATTATGAACTATCATAAGTGTACAAAGTCATATTTCCAGAAGATTGTTGTAAGAGTGCTATTGAAGGCAACTGTTGATAACCCAAAGGCACAATATATTCATCTCATCATGTAGAGTCAAGGCATTGGTTTTTTGTGATACTCACATAAAAAATAGTGCTGCAGGAAAAAGAAGTACCTTCAAAAAGCAAGGTACCTTCAAAATTTGTTTTGTTCCAAAAAGTTCAAAAAATAAAGTATCTTTAAAATTTCTTTTGTTGCACACAAAATTAGTTTATGTTTGAACCCTCACAACCTAATGCACTCCTTGGAAGCTAGAGCGATCCACATTCAACTTATTAAAATTTAACACATATCAATCCTTTTTGTCCTCTTTTTGCAAGGCACTACCCTAATTGTGGGTGTGGAATTCTCGTCACATTGAACACCCTCCTCATTATTTTTGTCTCCCATTTGTTGAATTTCAACAATGGTTTCCTTCCAAGGTTCAAGAACGACAATTGAATGATTGTGTACAAAAAAAGAATCATCATGTGCTTGTATCTCCTCCCCATACTCACTCCCAGAGGTTTCACTTGATTGCTATACACAACACACTTTAACTTGTTAGAATAACATCATACCTCCAATTGAATTATTGCATTATTCATAAAATATTATAAACAAATAACCTCAGATCCATAACTAGTAATTAGTTTTTCCCCTTGATCTATCATGTGTTGTCGAAGACCTTGGGAACCATGTAATAAAGAATATTCTAAGTCTTCCTCTGAAGCTTCCTTTTTAAACTGGTGAATCTACATTAATAAAGATAATCATATTTATAAGGTAAAATAACTAATAAGATACATTTAGCTCAACATGACCTTGGCTATTTTTCCTAAAATATAAAATATAATAGATGGAAATATCACTTACCATGCCACCACGAATACTATTATATCCACTAGAGCCTAATTTGTGAGATCCAATTTTTCACACCCTCGCTTGGGTTGCTTTTCTTGTATCTCGGAGGCATCTCTTAGCTCTTCCTTGTGTAGATGGCATATAGTTTGGATTGTTGCAGACTTTCCTCTTAAACTTGGCATCTTTCATAAGTTCATCCCACATCACTATGTCTGTGATCCAAGTTGGACGTGGATACATTAAATATCTTTTCAACTTTGACCTTAAATTAGACCTCCTTGAGTGAATGTATTTACTTGCAATCTCTAAAATAAGTTCCTTATCAAATCCAGGATTACCAAATGATATTATGACATATTTAAATAATTCTTTTTTTTTGGCATTCGTTTGTTTCCTCCAATCCATTTGGATGGTATTTCGAAATAATTTTTCTGCACGACAAAAAATAAAGTGATAAAATTTCAACCCCATTTCATCCTTAAGGACATTCCCTTTTGAAGTGAGAAATATTGTAACTTCTTGCATTCCTTCTGTGGTCACCGATGATATTGTTGTAGTGTTGGGGGTTGAGGAATATGCCCTTATAATTACATTACGGAATTTATCACTTACTTTCTGCATTTACAATGAAATTGTGGAACTGTTAAGAACCCAACCAAAATATGAAACTATTTTTCATTTCTAAAATTATTATCCTAAACGTAACAAATGAAATTATAAAAAAATAAAATAATTTTACTTGTTGATCTCTTGCGGGAGCTACACTCTCCAACAACAACATTTCCCATAACTGAATTTGTTCAATTATTTCTTGTTTGATTTCAACATTTTCAGGAATAGCTGGTAGGAGCCTTAACATTCTTGTTTGTGAGTCTATAAGACTGCTCAAAGAAACTTGTTTCGGTCCTAGTGGGAGAATTCTGACTGAACCCGCATTTGATGTAAAGGGAATTTTATGGGGTTCTTGTCTAGGTGTAGAGGGAATAACATGACCCTCTATACCCACATATTGTATACTTCTTGGAGTCACCCTAGAAGAATCCGTCAAGGCACAAATATAAATAATAAGATGGAATAATAGATAAATAATGTTGAAATACGTAACTAGGTTCGGTCTTCATAATGACATATGTAATCACAATTCTATTTAATTTATGTAAAAAAAGGAAAATTAAGATTATTTTTGTTATGCTTGAGGCATGGGTTTCATGCTCAAGGAATTGTATTCTAGATCAAGCTCCCATTGTGAGCTCTTAGGATTGGTCATTGATTTGTTGTCATAAAGACCCATTTGGGCATGTTACATATTGCACAAAAGATTTTTGTTTGAGTCAAGTAGAGTCAAATGACCCTCCAGGACCATGTTGAAATGTTCCATAAGCAACCATCCTATAACTTGATGGATAACATGAAGAAGAAAGTCCCATGATAGAATAAAAATATCTCAGAAGACTCATTAAAATAAGGTCATGAAGATGGAAAATGATCAATGAAGTGTATAGTACTGTGGTAAAGCATCATGGCAGCCAAAATAATAAGCACTACAGATAGGTGTCCATGAGGTATGTATAATAATTTTCTCTTAAAGGGTCCATCATAAGATGTAGTAGGGTTGAATTTATGGGTTTATGTTTTAAGAAAACCCTAGTATTTAGAAACCTTAATCTTAAAGTATTTGCTCCCTATGATTTGATTTCTAGGGCATGGGATAAACTCTAGAATGACATAAAGGGAAAAGAGTATGATCTAAGATTTTAATTTCAGAAACCCTAAAATGACCTCTTGATTACATAAAAACCCTAGAAAAGTAACTTGACATCATGTTTTGGAATAATATATTGCTTGGGTTACTTGCTAAAATAGTATTCCACGTACAAGAAGTAAAAGATGGATGGGGTGATCCATTGAAAGGCATGATGAAAGAAGGGAACTATAAAAACACTTAGACATTATTCATAATATAGATGAATAGCAAGGAAAAAGTAAAAGATGAAATACATTTTGCATGGTTAAATGCAGATTAGTAAGAAGGCATCATGGTAAGCATACAAATTGGAGAAAGAGCTCATGGCTGAAGTAAAAGTCTACATATTGGTAGTAGTCATCATAGGACAATGTAGCTCTTGGTCACCTCATAAATCAAGGAGTCGTTTTGCAAAGACTTTATTAAATATGTGTCCTAGATTTGCCAACAAATAACATAATCAACTCACATAAATAGATGGTTGAATCGTACATTTTGCATGACATTTGATGTATATGGGGGCATTAATGATCCCTGCATGCCAACATTGGGTGTATTGAGCGACATAAATGAATCATGCATGCCAAAAAAATGCACTATTAGAAAAGAAAACAAATATTAATAAATAGATATAGTGAAATAAGTTAATTAAATGCACAAAAATATTGATCAACTTTTACCACTAGCATTACCTTAGATGTATTAAATGGCGTTATAGGGGTTTGAACAACTTTAGAGATTGCCTGCATTACACAAACACAAATTAGCATAATATAATAAGGAACATAAGATGATTGAACCTATAAAAGACAATATTCAATCTTACCTCATACATCATCATAGCAGCGTCTTGCCCTCATGCATTTGTTAATATTTCCATAAATGTAGTTAAGATCATTGAATCCCCCATAGTAGAATCGGTAACACCCATGGGCACATTCTTAAAAAAACACATAATCACATCAAAATAAGAAAACCTTGATAAAAAAAACCAATAAAAAAATAGAATCGGTAACACCAAATATTTATGTCTTTCAAGTAAAACCTTAAACATTCAAATTACTTGATTTTCATTACAATTAAAAACTCATTACTTAACTTGTAAAGAAAAACTATATTGTAATGAATCCTTACAACTATCTTAAATTAAACATAGTCATCAAAAAATGTCATCCTCACAAGTAAAACATTAAACATTAAAATTACTTAATGTTCATTACAATTAAAAACTCAATGCTTAACTTGTAAAGAAAAATTATATTGTAGTGAATCCTTAAAATTATCTTAAAGTAAACATAGTGATAGAAAAATGTCATCCTCACATGAAATCTCCTCATTTGATGGCATATATACCCCACCATTAATAGAACCTAAATCCACAAATAAATTTATACCATCATTTTCATAGTCTTCATCAGCTTCAACTACAGGTAAATTAAAATCAATTTAATTCATCATCTTTGTGGATTTTATGCCCATGTAGTTGCTCATGTCTTTCAAACACTTAAGTAAACTCATCCCAATATTCGTCTTGGTCATATGCATCATTGGCAATAAATTCTTCATCATCTCCATCTTGGCCATCTATGTCTTCAAGGGGAATTTCTGCATCTTCAAGTAAATCATGGTCCTCTACATATTGAACAAATTTTACTCTTAGTCCTCTTGGATCATAATCAATCACAAATGATCATCCAAGTTATTCTAAATTTGGAATGAGAAAATTTTGGTCGCATTGACTTGGAAACACATAAGGTTTATAAGTGGCTTCAAAGCTAGATGCATTGATCATATGGAATCCATTATTATGGAGGAAGATAGTTTTTTATTCTACCACTTCGATAAGATTGTACCATTCAACATGAAAAATAACTTTCTTGAAAGCATTAAAATCAAGTTCTATAATGTCCTCCAACAATCGACAGTAGCGAACTATTCTTGTGATTGGTTGTCTATCATTTGCATGTGAATGACATTCCACCTCAAATGATGTTGAAACTCCAAGAGTAGAGTAGAAAAAGGAGCACAAGTTACTGTTGTGTACATGGTAGGATGGAATGAGAATAGAGGGAGCAACAATGAGGTTTTGTGATGGCATGCAGTTTTGGCACAATGTCATGCTTTTAAAATTTAACTAGGTAATATGATACAGGATCATCTCCTAAAAAGGAACAACTATATGCCAATCATGAAAAGGAAAAGATTAAAAAGCACCCTTAAAAGGAAAAGTTTTGTGCAAAATTACTAAGCAATAAGTGTGTGAAGGGGTCACAACCACAACCTATATAATAATGAAAAGAGAACCTGACCCCTTGACAAATAAAATCTTAAAAGGTGTATTAAAGATAACACGAAATATATAAAAACTAGTGTATAAATCGATTATTGTTTTTTCAATTATTTAATGGGTATAAAACTAGTGTATAAATCTCCTAACTATATGGATGTTACTCGTATTTTCTCTAGCTACTTTAGCTAGGAACCATTTTAGGTGTAGTCTTTTATGCTCTCAGATTTTGCATATAATTTCTTAATATTTCGTGATCTTGCAGGTGGAGGGGAAAGGAAATTTATCTACTAATTAGTTTCAATTCCATTAAATTGAAAAAAAAAATTATGCATTACATGCCATTAAGGCATCTAACATTGATCTACACACAATGGAAATGTTGATCCTGATATTACCCAAACAATTGTTTAAAATTGAAGGAGTTTGTTGTGATCAAGATTCCTGATAGGCGTTACAGTTCGTATGTCACAATTTGACCTCTATCAATTTATTTCATGAATGTGATGAAAAAGACAACTTGAAAATTCTAGCAAGTGTTAGCAGAGGTACACTACACCACATTGATGCACAAGAAGTTTAGTTATCAAATGATCAATGAAGGTGGTGTTAAAGTCATTGCCCAATTCTATATTCTAGCGTCCACCTAAAAAATGAATGGGAATATGCCTTTGATGGCAAGGGCTAGATTCTCCCTAGCCTTACAAATGAAGAGGGCATACTAAAGGCCTTGACGACAAAATAACACCTATCCCTCAACATTTATGATATATCATGAGTGCCACTGTGTGTAGAATTAAATTAATTTATTATGCCAGATACTGAGGAGGATAACTTTTATAGATAATACTATCTTAATGAGTAGCTATCCATAAATTATCTTTAAATCAATGAATATGATTGGTGAAGCAGACGATCATCATCTTATTGAATATACAATGTCAGTAGCTGTATCGAAACTTCATATTTCCCTTTGAATATCGAGAATGTAATCATCTACAACCTCCTATTAATCCAATGATTTTATAGCTTCATCTTAAGGTGGTCATGAGGCAACTGATCCATAGTGAGGAAATATATTTTGCATTCAGGTGTTTATAACACTATTCTACATAAGATCTAGATATCAAAATTAGATTCCCCTGCAGATACTTTTTCAAGGCACCTCTGATTTCAAGGTGAGAGTTGCCCCAAAAGATACTATTCCATAGTGCCATGAACTTTCTTCATCTTAACTGTTCTTCAAGGTGGAATCTTCAGGCTGTATCTCTTATCCAAATTGCCGCAAAATTTTTGTTTATAACTTAAGATCCCTGTAGATTCTTCTAATAGATAATTCTTCAAAAGATAAGTTATTTGATTGTCTTGTTCACAACTTCATTTGCGAATAAGACTGCAATACTGTTGTAATTTTGTAGAAGCTTCTATACATTGTAAAAAGGTCATGAATGATGTTGAGATGTATATTACGAGTTGTTATACCTAGAGTAATGCCACATGTAATGTATCCAAATTTTTTTTACTACACAAGATAACTTTAAGTCTTTTAGGAGAACCATTTTATTTTCTTGAGAGATTCAAGATCTGAGTTTACTGAGGTGATTTTAGCAGAATCTCAGCTTTTCTAATAAAAGAATATGATTAAAAGATTTCATGCTTTCACTTCTTGAAGGAACAACATGACAGAGGAAAACACAATGTCCTTCATGGTTCCTTTGTTATGCTTGATTAGGAGAAAGGAATAGGATTGATGAGAAATGAATGTGCTCAAACAAAACCTTGGTACAATGAGCCTATGCCATTGTGAAATTATTTCTTTTTTAGATATTTGTGCCCAGAGATCCAATAATTATGACAATATGTATTACTTGTGTTTCTTTTCTTTCATCATGGTCAAACGATGCCATAAGATGAAATATATCTGATATCTTCATAATCTAGGTGACAAAAACATAGTTATCATAACTTCACTAAAATCACACAAGTTTCTATGAATAGAACTACTGATGCAGGAGAGGATTCCCTTCTCTGATTTGGTTACGAATGCAGAGGGTTTCACAATTGTGCCAAGGTTGAATTTTGAGTATCCTTAGAGAATGTCCTACTCCTCTTCTTTACCTAGTTACATCATTCACTACTCATTACTAATATGTTGCTCTATGATATTGCTAATGGTAGTTGAGTTGGAGATGTAGCTACCTTGTTCCATGAGACATGTTTCAATGAAGAAGAGCTTTAAGATGAGCCAATAGAAGAAGACAAAGAGCATTAGAGTGGAAGACAAAGAGTTTTTCAATGTGTAGAGCAACAGTAACAAGAAAAAGGAGCACAAGTTACTTTGGTGTACATGCTAGGATGGCATGAGCATAGAGGGAGCAATAATGATGTTTGGTGATGGCATGTAGTTTTTGCACAAGGTCATGACTTTAAAATTTAACTAGGTAATATGATATAGGATCATCTCCTGAAAAGGAATAGCTATATGTGAATCATGAAAAGGAAAAGATTAAAAAGAATCCTTAAAAGGAAACGATCTGTGCAAAAATACTGAGGGATAAGTGTGTGAAGGGATCACAACTACAACCTATATAATAGCGAAAAGAGAACCTGACCCCTCGACCAATAAAATCATAAAAGGTGTATTAAAGATAACATGAAATATATAAAACTAGTGTATAAATAGATTATTGTTTTTTTAATTATTTAGTGGGTATAAAACTAATGTATAAATCCCCTAACTATATAGATGCTACTCATATTTTCTCTAGCTACTTTAGCTAGAAACCATTTTAAGTGGAGTCCTTTATGCTCTCGTAGTTTCCATATAGTTTCTTAATATTTCTCGATCTTGTAGGTGGAGGAGAAAGGAAAGTTATCTACTAATGAGTTTCAATGCCATTAAGCTGACAAGAATCTATGCATTACATGCCATTAAGGCAAGTAACATTGATTCACTCACAATATCTACTACTTATGCCAACTTTCTTGCCTGTGGGATACCATTCTTCAGAATTAACTCTTTCATTCCTTGAAACACACATGAAATTAAATTTATGAAAAGAATTGGCAAACAACATACATATTTATTGGCATGTAATAACTAAATTAGTTCCAAATGCAATAAGGATGTATTCACATTCCAGACAATATATTTCACTCCCTGTACAGTTTAATCATGAACATGTTGACCATTCTCCTTAAACTTCTCTTTTAAAGCATCTTGATTATATATATCTCTCTATATATAACCTTCTGAATGTAAATTTTAGAGAAAACCCCAAATACCCAGGGTTGTTAGCTCAACACATTTTTGGTGCCTAACATGGCAGGGACATTGAGTAAGACCTACTTAGGCAAGGAAACCAGCCTAAAAACCTAACCTTGAGACCTCCTGCATGTTATTTGAAACTTTCCAACTTTGAACCAATTGATGTTGCCCACTGACCTATCATCTTGCTAGTATATAATGATTTCCTATATTTTATTCTATAATCAAAGGAGTTATCCTTTTTTAATGACACTTGTTAGAGAGGACACGCAAGTTACTAACAACATTTAGCAACACCCATAATGTACTCTAATATGCAATTATGCATTTTTCATATATTTTCATCCTAGTCTATTAATTTCGAAATCTTTGTATATCATGTTAAGGGTTTCAACAGTATACAAGGGCCTTTCTATGTGCGTACAAGATCCACTCTATGATTATGACCTTGTTCTCAGTGAGAAATATCTTGAACCAATATTTTTTATGATATGTTGTTGGGGATCCATAATAAGAGTAGAAAGGAAAACAAAAGGTATGATGGAAATAAACAAGAGAAATTGATTCCTACCTCACCACCTCACTCAAAGAGAATAGACCCTACCCTTTGATCTCGATTTTTCTAATTTATTATAGCTAGTGGTAGCAATACATGTTTCTTTTGGTACTTAATTTTGGGTTTGTATCTATTCGATTAAGGAGTGGTTTAGTAAATAAAAAGTGAAACACAAGGCCCCTTTTAGGAGCACTTAGTGGGTCTACGAAATGGGCTATGCCTGTAAGAGGGAAAGCTTAATTATAAAGTGGATTGCTTTTAACTGGCTAATAATCTATACTAGGCCATATTACTTGTAACACTCTAAGGATATGGAGACATTGAGTTTCTAAGATAAGAATCCTTAGCTACATTGAGTTTATAAGATAAGGATAATAGCTAGTATTAATCTCATAAGGATCTAATTCTAACATCTTTATACTTATCGTTCTTCCTATAAGACTATTTTCTATATACAAGTCCTTTATTTATCATAAGAAGACAACAACAGTATATCTAATACTTCTACTTGACACAGAATAAGAATGGACACATTCCTTAACTTTCCTCAACCTCACGAAGTTCAGTTGAGCCCTTGTGTTCCTCCTCTTTTTGATTATAAGACATATGGGAGGAGAAAGCTATCTATGAATGTCAAATAAGGTTCATGGCTTCAATACATTTGAATGTTTCCATCACACCCTTGCAAGATATTAATGGACCCTAATTAAGGCTCATGACTTTAATGCACTTGAATGTCTCCATGGCACCCTTGCATTATGCCTTCACCATTCATTATGCCATGACTACTTCCAACAAGATTGGTTGTGAATCCTTCAATCAAGGTGAAATTATTTTTGAAGTGAAGGGATTAAAACTATGATATTTGAATGATTATGATTGAGTTGAGAGATGAAATGAAGATAGTAAGGAAAGATAAGGATGAAGCTAAATCTTCAACATGTGAATGATTTTGTGTGTCGTTGGGTGCTCTAATTCATATAGACATCAAACTTGCAAATTCTTCATATGCAACCATATACCTAATGACAAGAAAATATGATTGGAAGGTTAGAGAATTAGATAATCAAAATAATGGTAAGACAAAAATGCTTAGTGAATGGAAGGAAACCTCAATACCAATGCCAAACACTTCATAGGAAACCTCAATACGAATGCCTTCAGCTATGCAAGGAAAATACCTCTAGAAAATACAAGGAAAATACATCAAATTAAAAGAAAAATACCTATGGAAAATAAACCATTTGCAATGTTCCTTGAAATGTCTAGCTCAGCTTCCAGTGCCTTTGCAAAATCACAATGAAAGCCCCAGCATATAAAAACTAAAACAATTTGGCGCCAAATTATTTTTTCCCTTTACATCAAAAACATTTTAGTGGTTTCAGCTGGCTTGTTTCCATTTTCATCCAGCTTATTTTCATTTTCAGCCAGCCTAGCCCGTTGTTTCCTGTTGTTTCCCACTCAGCTGACAACCTTATCTCCCACTTTTCCTATGAATTAGGGTCTCTTAATATTTATCTCTCGCCACCCACCAATAAAGGATTATGTGCTCTACTTATTAAATTTACCATAAAGTCTAATCCTAAGATATTTTTGAGTGTGTGGTTTATGACTAAGAGTCAACTCCCTGCAAAATGGAATGGGGAAGATGGAAACACATTGTGGTTGAAGAGCCCTTTCTTATCATCGTAAGGGGTATAATCGTTGGGCCTACTACCTCGAATGATTGTTAGAGAAACCCTCGTCTCATGACTCTCAATCCCTAAGTGGCTCTCAAACATTGGTGTTGGTCTCTCCATTTTCTCGACAAACCCTCCATTGCAATGGGGCAAATAAGGCCCTCCTTTGACACATAAATTTTGATACTCCTCTAGCACTGACATTGGAATCCTTGTCAAGTGGATTTATGGGCATAGCTATTGTCCCCCTTTCATGAAGTCATGTGTAGGACATTTGACAGATTTTCCTCAGAATTTATGCTACCATAGTGGAAGGCTCCATATAGAAATTGCCTAAGACTAGGAACCTTTGATAACTTCAAATACCTCATCATATTTATCATATTTCTGTTGGTAAACTTCTCCATGGCTCAAAATACCATTGTGATAATTGGCATGGAAGACTAGTGCAATGGGCAACAGGTATACACAATACTCTAATTTGCTCTGTACGGATGTGTGAAGAAAATATAATGCGATCCTTAGTTTAACAGACCAGGAAAGCTTATGGCATTAGCTTCGGGAAACCTCTCCATGGTTCCAAAATCCATTGTGATAATTGGCAGCGAAGACTAGCGTAGTGGGAAACAGATATACATAATACTTTGATATGCTTTGTACTGTATGTGTGAAGAAAATATAATGCGATCCTTAGTTTAACACACCAGGAAAACTTATGATATTGTTGTGGCTAATTCAAACCATTGGATTTTAGTCACAATTAAAAAATACTAGAGAAATTGCTTTAAAATAATAAAGGAGAAAAAAATAAATATGTTGAGAAATTGACTAATGAATTAAGGAATTGATTTGAATTATTTATAAAAGAAATTGAATATGACTACAGTATATATACTCTTCAAGAGTAAGAAACAATTTAAATTAGACTGGAATTCCAAGAGTATGCATCGAATTATCTATAAATGTGTTTTCCCTACTTGGAATGTAAGTCAACATTGGATTAGTAGACAGAAGGTTAACAAAATATCTAATAATTGAGTGAATTGGAAGTAGGTGGAGATAGGAATGAGTTAAAATTGATTAGTAGTTATCACATGTTAAAAAAATCAATTAAACATAGTTAAATGCCAAAATATGTGTAAAATTCAACTAACAAGGGAAGGGAAATGAAAAAGGGTGCCCAACTACTAAAAGGTGGGGAGGAATTATAAATTCACAATAGGAAGCCCTATGCATGAGGGATTTAATATTAATTAGGTATAATTAGCCATGTCATCCTCCAATGAATGTCATTCAATGTTACATGTCATCCTAGGTGGAACCCCTTGATAAAAATAGACCCACTCATAATATAAAACCTTGAAAATGGAAAATGTCCAAATGATATGGAATGTCTAGTACTAAATGAAAAGTGGTCATATGTGCTCCTAATAATGTATTGGAAGATGGTATAATAATTGCTAAAGTGCAAGACCTCCTAAGGTCCTAATGAACTACCAAGTGGTATGTTCCCTAACACCCCCCTGAAGCTCAACCAGGAAGTATGAGAGTGAATAAGTCTTGATAATCCTTGGTCATGTTGGGTACTCATGCATAAAAACTATGTAAAAAGAATCAAAGAATCCTAGAAATTTTTAGTTATGATAGGTACTCATGAAACAACTTATGCAAGAGACAATATGAGAAGAGCAAGGTAAAGTGGGAAAATCCACTAGGAAGAAAACTATAAGGTACCTAACCCCCCAATTTCTGATTAAGGCTTCAGGGTTACTAAATTTGACCTGCTTCGCCACCTTATGGTAGTGGATTTATCTAAATTTCATCTATCCTTAATCACCTCAATGTTTCTTTGTCAAATCAACATCACCTTCTACTCATCAAGAGCTTTTCAAAGATATAGGTTTGACTTGAATTCCTACCTATTCACAAAAAGTTTTGCCCACTTGAATACTATCCTCAAAGGCCACATCAATATACTTGTAGATTCACGTGGAAAAACCCATTCATGTGTCACCATCACATTGATCCATGCCATATCAACTACAATAATGGCCTACCTAGGAAGCTTGGTGTTCTGTCAGCTATTAGCCCCCCAGGAAATTCTTCACCAAATTTTCATAATCCATTTCCAATTAACCAATCCATATATTGGACCATTAGTTGTAAAAACTTATCCTTTCATCACTAAAAATACTATCAATTGAGTCCCTGAGCCTTTGGGACACACTACAATTCCATTTTTTGTTCCTCCCAACACTTGATAACCTGATCTGATATTGGATTATCACTAGATGGAGACTCCACTTCTCATCATTCATCATTTTGTGTGGTGGGACCTTAGGCCACCAAACACTAGGCATAACTCATTGTTTCAATTCTGAGAATCTATTGATAACTGATACCTGACATGTTGATAGGTCGATAGCTCAAGATGTCAATAGGCCAATAGCTTGACATGTCGATAGATTGATAGTTTTCCATTAGGATACCATGGACCTGAGAAATGTAAGGAAATCCCTAACTACTGATACCTGATAGTCTGACATCCTAACATCCATGTCACTAATACCTTGGGTACCACCTAGTCACCATCTTAACACCATTACGCACTATGATCCACAATGTCCCACCATAATGGCTACCATACCATTAACAATCTAACCTCGTGCCACGTCATCATGACTAGTTACCTTAGCAGATCAGCTACTACCTAGTGTGCCATATTACAAGGTTCAATATTCCAACATGCCATGTCCACTAGCCCATGTATGCACTTTATTTGGCTTCATTAGTATTGAGAAAAATCCCAATGGTTGGGCCATGGTCTCCTAGTAGCAAACACTTGATGACCAATATTCACTCTCCATTCATCATCTATAATAAACCACTCCCATCTAATAACATATTAGGTTATATATATTGAGGTTTTCTTCGAATCTTGCATTTTTTCTCAAATGAAATCCTAATAAATGGAGAGTCGAAAGGGTGATAAGTGACCATTCATTTCCTCAAAGTCGATACATGATCACCCAATACCATACCTTTCCTATCAGTATGATGACTTGTTGTCGAGATATTAAGTCATATAAAGACAATGGAAATGTCCCTAACATTCGATGGTTATCTTTGGGATCTATTAGTATCAAGTTATTCTCATTTGTCCTTGTTATACCATGTCTTAATCTCTAATACCAGATACTTGGTAAACTATATGTCGGCCAATTGATATACTATGTTGGAGTTTGCTTGTAAAAGAGGTATTCATTATGTCATTAGCGCCATACTTGAAAAATGATATTATGTCCTTTGGTTCTTAATACCCATTTTGGACAGCTCTTGGTCATAGCCCCCTTATTGGACATATTACCAAGCATAGAGGCTAGGACTCCGAAATACGGAATTTCCAAATAGTCCAAAAATCTAAAGAGGAACCAATCTCTAAATTTCTCCAAGGCAAATAGCCATATAAAATGGATTTCCTTAATTTGGCTCCAAAGATGGAAGATATTTTTAGAGGGCACGGGTCTACAAAAATGACTTATAAAACTACAAAGTTCCTTGTTATTCTTGAATGTACCCATACTCCTTCATCTCACTACCATATTCTAGGCCTTTCCTTTAGTTTCTTTAGTATACTTTACCAACTTGAGAGTTCTTTAGTGAAATCTTTAATACTTTCCTCTAGATGTTCTAAGAAAACTCATTCCCTTAAGTATCATTTTCTGAGATCAAGGCTTATATTTTTGTCTCAAATTCCATATCATCCACAAGAGTCTTTGATCAATTCAATACACTTAGAGAATTTTTTGGCCCCTCTACGAATTGACTATGAACACGATTAATAATTGTGACTAGTAGTCCATTAATCACATGCTTAAGTGAACCATTACATTGTTATAAAATTATATATTACAGAGCAATGGAACACATAAAATATTGCAGAAATATAAACATAGAAAATGCATAAAACAAGAGAGACACATATATACATGGTTCACCCAGTTTGGACTACGTCCACGGAGAAACAACCAGTCCTTATTTTTATATTATCCAGCAAATTGAAGAGATACAACCTACAATAGATCCATTGTAACTCCCTCTTCACTCTCAATCTCCTCTCTCTTCCTCACTCAGAATACAAATCTACATATATGCAATACAAGTCCCTTATATATAGCGAGGGGTTGCCTTCTAGGGAAAAAAACCCTAAATTAAACATAACTTCTACCGTTAGATCTCCACCTAATGAACGGACAAGATTGACTATGAAATTACAACATTTTACAAGGAAATTTTACATCTATTCTTAGCTTTGTGGGCACTGCCCCCGAAACCCCCCTCTAGGGGGGGCTCCCAAAAGTTTGTAGCCACCCCCCCTGGACCACCCTTGTAGCGAATATTTTACAGGTGGCATTGCCATCCCATTTCGAACTAGGGTCCAATGCGGTGATACCTTTGAATACAAAAGATAATAAGGCTCCACACCCAACATACATCCCTATTCATAGTTATGAAAGGAACATCATAAATGCAGATGAATACTATACAACCATTGCATCCAACTCTATTATTCACATTATAAATAGACATCACATATGCCATAATATCTATTTATCATATTAGTGCATACATATACTCATTTCATCAATCATCATTTGTTTTCCATTAACATGGTTTACATTCCAAAGTTAAATTCCACAAGGGTACTTATGCAATGAATATTTTGTGTTGTCTACAGCTCATGAAGGGTGAGCCATGTTCTACCTCACCATATTTTTAGCTACACTTCATTCATTCTTGCATCTAGCCACCCCCACACTAAACCATGAAGCCATGAGGGAATTTTTCACTGGACATTATAGGGTGGGGTCAGGAAGGTCATTCCCCTTCATGAAGTTAACTCATTAGTTCCATTTAAGTATCATTAAACCTAGAGTATGCCCAATCATTATGGGTGATGTATCAACTATGATACATAACAAGCAACTAGAAAAGGGAAAATATCTTATAGGATATCAATGGTGTAGGTATGAAGGCCAATATCCTTCATCCACATGGAATTTAGTATCATATCTTTCATACCATTGATCCAAGGATGGTTCTCATTAAAAGTGTGGTCACAATGGACCCACACAACACAAAATGAGGCATTCTCAATGCTTCATTTCTACACTTCTCATGTGTGGTTTCAATAATATTTCTAAAAGGACGAACGTTCTAGGAATACACAACTCGAATGGATTCTTTCACTCATAGAGTATTCCTTTGATGCTTCACCAAATGATTTTATGCATATATTTTAGCTGCCACAACCACCCTACAAAATTCTGAATTCATATAATTTTTGGAGCCCTTATTGATAATATTCTTGACATGCCTAAGTTGTTAAGGTCACTTTGAAATTGTTTGAAATCCCCTAAGTGTTTGAATTCATTCGAGCTTTCTTTGAAATTACCTAAGTGTAAACACACTTTTCTCTCTCAAGCTTCATGCTCTTTCCATTTGTAGTGCACTGATGTTTGGAAATCTAGTTCACTTCTCAAAACCAACACCAATCGTGATTAGTGCAAGCACATCTCTAAACATTAGTCAACCCCACTCATCCCAAGAATATTTGTTGCATGCACTTCAAAAGCCCAACGATCTCACACATGTGAGCTAGTTATAAATATAAGCCCTCCCCAAAAGTTCATTTTACAGTTTGTTTTGTTGTTGGGAGGTTCACACACTTTCTGAGTACATAGCAAGGCTTCGATTTGTGATTGCACTACATGCTCCTTATGGGTAAACTCTCATTTTTTGCACTAAAAAAATGCAATTACGACATTCTCATTTCAATCCCTTATTTTTTTCATATGCACCTCTTTGTGTACCTTGAATTTTCACTTTCCTTTAATAGTTGAATGCATATAATTGTATGTATGTGTGTGTGTGTGTGTCACTTGTTGAATTTTTTTTCTGATTGGTTTTCTATGTGCTTCCATTTTTTTGTGTCTATACTTAATTAAAGATTTTCATTCTTGGTTTATGTGTCCATATCTTGCTATTAGAAGCAACACTCCCTATGAAATGTGGTATGGCCACATTCCTTTGGTGTGGCATCTCAGGGTTTTTGGTTCCTCCTGTTATGCCTTCATACCTAAGGAAAAGATAAATAACTCAGTTCAAGGAGACACAAATGTATCTTCTTTGGGTACTCATACCTCCAAAGCATACCATCTCTATGATGAAGTGAGTAAGAATTTTATAATATCTAGAGATGTGATGTTTCTTAAGTCTTCCATGATTGACAATGTTGTCGAGTGGCAGCTTAATTGTTTGGATAGATTCAAACATGCAAAGTATTTTCAAGAGTTTTATAGTTATATTCCACATCTCCTTCTCTTAGCTCTATACATTCTATGATAAGCCTTGAAGAAATTAGGTTGAAGGAAATTCCTTCCCCTTCTTTGTCATGAAAGAGCTAAGAGACTACTGGCAGCAGGTAGCCAAATTTGATGAGCAGTGAGGGTACATGCAAGATACAAATAAATTATTAATGCAAAGGAGTAATTCAAAGGAATGTACTGACTATATACATATCATCAAACCTCTTTCATCCCACTTAGGATGCTTTGCATTGTGTCTGGTTAGTCATTAGATCATGTTGCTCATGACCTCCGTAGCTTAAATAAACAAGTGGTATTACGCTTGATATTCTAAGCTATGTAATAAACAAGTGAAAGGGAGAAAGAAACATAGAGGAAACACATGGAATGAATTTCAGTTTTTGCAACCATGCATGTCATTGAAGATAGAATGATACGACAATCATAAGCAAACTTTTAAGCTACAGTAAGAGGTGTATTTCAAAAGATGTGCTTTGTTTTCCATACCTAGCCTCCAAAAGGTTATGCATTAGATGGAGTTTTCATGTGATCCCAATATTCTATAATACCTTCGGTTCCTTGGTCTACTTATTTTTCTCCTCAACTCCTTAAGAGTCATCTATCATGTCATTTTTCTTCGTGGCCCCTGAGAGACATAATTGTGTAGTTTTTAGTGAGTAGTAATTGTTACAGGATGAGGCCCTCGGAGGACACATTTACATAGTTTTAGCTGGATCAAAGGCAATAATATGGGATGAGGACCTGGGAGGACACGTCTAAGCAATTTCGGAATGGAAGGCAGACTCAGTAGTGAAGGTACAAAACTGAACAGTTTCTAGAAACATTGGCTTCTGGCTGAGGGAAGGACATTGGCAGAAACCACTACATAGTTTGAATGCCAAGGGGGGTTTGGATTTTTGCGCATTGCACAGTTCCAATAATCAAGGGAAAATGTTGAGGGTTACATATGTGAAGTGCTCAATTCAAGAAAGTTGGATGAGGCTAGGTTGATAAGGAAACTCCGTAATTTGTTTAAGTGTGGGATCACTGGAACTAATGTGAACAATGGTAAAACTTGACTATGATCACACACTTGAAAACTTAGCTATACAACATAGACCATCCAAAACACATAACAGATACTTCACTTAATGCAACAACCTTTGTGGTAGATTATGGAAAGTGCAGCTCCAATGATAGACTTTGGGAGGATAAAGCCAACACTTGTGTAAGAGTGTCTGAAATGAGTGTGAAACATGTCTATGTGGTGAGGAAAACCCATTCTCATAAAGATTTCCCCGTTAGCAAAACAAAACACCCTTTGCATGATAAGCGATAACCCCCATGCCCACAGTTGACACATTCTATGTAAAGATAAAAGCATGAATGACTCTTGAGATCGAAAAGGGGAGCTTGAGATCATCAACTTACCAATAAGTTACTAAGGAACGATAAATCACAATATCCATAGTAGGATCCAAAATTTAAGTGCAAGCCAAAATTTTGGAGGGTGTTGCAGCCGCTAGAACGAAGCCTTCACCTTCTTGCTAGCTTCTTTTTCAACTAGTGTCTTCAATTCTATGAACTTGGAGAATGTTTCATATTTCTTCCACATGAAGAAGATCGAACACTTCTGTGAGAAGTCATCAATAAAAATGAAAAAATATTCGTTTCTGACAATGTAGGTTGTCGAGAAAGGTCCATAAACATCATAGTGGATCCTTTCTAGGACTGCATGTGCTTTGTTGTCCCAATGATGGAATGTGGATTTTATGTACTTCCGTAATGTACATCCTTTGCATACATCCTACTGCTTAAGTGCTCCTTTTGGGCGGCTAGTGGTTATTTGTTGTATAATATTCAAGGTACCATGATGCTGATGACCAAGTATTTTGTGCCAAAGTTGATCATCACGACCTGCACTTTCACCGCCTTAGTGTTTAATGTAGCACAGTCTTCCACATCTAGCTTATACAAGTTCTTCACATGAACCTCGATCTGCTTCACCTGTCCCGTGGCTATGTGTCTAAAGAATGCTTTTCCTTTGTTGAATATCACTTCACAACCATGGTAAACCAACCACTTGGTGAATGCTAGTAGATGGACCCCTAATCCTTCACCTTTACCTTTTTTTACTAGCACCTCATATTGAAAATTTGAAGAAATAATATTTCTTTCTCTAAATTTTTTTTCTTAAAATCCCCCTCAGTGTAGCAGTTCCGAATGCAACAATAGACAAGTTGTCTTTAATCATATCAACAAATATGAAAGGGACAGAAGAGGAATTGATGTCCAAGAAGTATTGTCAGTAAAAGTTGTCACGTTCTTCTTAGTCAACTACCCCCACCAAAAAAGATCCCAAGAAATCGTTGTCTTCATATAAGATAACGTGAATGGTAAGTAAAATAACAAACTCGGTAGAGGTGCAAGACAATAGTTTCCTATAGGCTCGCGGACTTAGAGCACACTGTGAGAGTGAATTTTGTAGTTGTTAGATAATATTGCCTTAAATTGATATGTTTGTATCTTAATTGTTAATTATATTAAATAGGTTTAATCTAAAGTGGCCATTATCTTAAATATAAAGTATTGTCATAAAATATTTTTGTCTCAAACTGTTTTTGTCTTAAATATAAAGTTTTGTCTTAAATTGTTTGTCTTAAAATAATTGTCTTAAATTTTTTTTGTCTTAAATATAAAGTTTTGTCTTTAAATGTTTGTCTCAAACTACTTTTGTCTTAAATATAAAGTTCTGTCTCAAAATATTTTTGTCTTAAATATAAAGTTTTGTCTTAAAATATTTTTGTCTCAAACTGCTTTTGTCTTAAAATATTTTTGTCTTAAATATAAAGTTTTGTCTTAAATATAAAGTTTCATCTTAAAATATTTTTGTCTTAAATTGTTTTTGTCTTAAAGTTTATATTAAGACAATTCAATTGATATTAAATTTTAATGTAAAATAACTAAAATAAAAAGTTAATTTTTTAAGACTAAAGATTTCTTGTTTTAAAAAAATCTCTTAAAGTGCCCTCAGTATAGTAGAGTTTAGAAATGCTGATTTAACATCAAATTGATAATCTAACCATTTATATTGTGCTGCTAATGCCAAAACAATTCTGATTATATCAAATCTTGCAATAGGACCATATGTTTCATTGTAGTACATACTTGGTTGTTGAGCATATCCCTTTGCTACTACCCTTGCTTTCTGCCTTTGTATTGATCCATTAGTTGCATACTTGGTTTTATACAACCATTTCACCCCAATGAATTCTTTTTCAATGGGAGGATCCACAAGTTCACATGTTTGATTCTTTTTAAACATTTCCATCTCTTCATCCATTGTTTTGCACCAAATTAACTCTTTTACTGCATCTTCAAAACATCTTGGTTTTTCTTTAATATGAGACATCAAAGAAAAATAAGTGTAACCATACATTTCATTTAAAGATTTTGTCTTTTTCTGAGGAGAGCTTGGACTTGAAACATGATTTGAAGTAGCAGAAGATGATAGAGTGGATGTGGCCTCTGAAGTATTTTGATTATTGGATGGATTTGCAGAAACAAAAGATTCATCTTCTTGTAGAACAGTATTTGGAGTTTTTTATTGCACATTGTGATTCAACTCCCTTTCTTCTTTCTCATCAAACAACATGTCATGACTAATCATTAACTTTTCAGTTTCTGAATTGTACAATATATAACCTTTTGTTTCCTCAGAATATCCAATAAAAATGCATTTCACTCTTTTATCATCAAGCTTTCTTCTCTTTTCAGTGGGAGCATGAGCATAAGCAATGCAAGCAAAGACTCTTAACTGAGAAATAATTCGTTTTCTTCCACACCATGCTTCATAAGGGGTAATATTTTGCACACTTATTGTTGGGAATCTATTGAGCAAATAAATAGATGTAGCTAGAGCTTCAACCCAAAAGTGTTTGGAACATTTTTACATGCACCTAGCCATATCAATAATTGTTCTATTCTTACATTCAGCAATGCCATTTTGTTGGGGAGTATAACTCGCTGCCAATTTCCTTTAAATGCCATTCATTTTACAATAAGAATGAAACTTATTAGAAGTGAATTCTCCCCTCTATCTATGCGTAATGTTTTTAGACAATAACCACTTTGTTTTTCCACAATAGATTTAAATTGCTGAAATATGACAAATGCATCCGATTTTTCTTTTATGAAATATACCCATGTTCTTCTACTAAAATCATCCACAAAAATAATGAAATACTTATTTTTGTTGAGAGACAAGGTTTCCGTAGGACCACATATATATTCATTCACTAGTTCCACTGGTTTACTTTCTCTCCATGATTTTCCTACTGGAAATGAATCTATATGTTGCTTATTAAGAATACACCCTTCACAGACTTTATCAGTATAAGAAATAAGTGGTAACCCTTTGACCATTTGCTTGTTATATAAAAATTTCAAACCTTTCATATTTGAATGTCCATACCTTACGTGCCATAGCCAAGAACTATCATCATAAGCAGCATTTAATGTTGTAATTACTTCACAAGGGAGATTGAAAGAAAAAATTATGTTTTGCAGCATATTAGTCTTAGCAATAATTTTACTGTGATCATCTTTATCATAGGCATTGCTTGTCCTTGAAAACAATTAAATATCCTTTTTCAAGAGTTTCCCTACACTCAACAAATTATGTGCTAGACCAGGAACATATAAAACATCATTAATGTGCTTTGGCTTTCCTTATTTTGTCTTCACAACAATTGTTCCCTTACCTTTAGCTTCAACTGGCTTGTCATCTCCCAATAGTACATCATACTTTGTAGATTCATCTATCTCTACAAAGCCATGTTTGTTTCGTGTCATGTGATTGCTGCAATGACTATCCATAAGCCACACCTCCTTTGAAACATTATTAGTTGAATTAGAAGCCAAGAATAAAGTTCCAAGCTCTTATTTTTATTTAGCAAATTAGCTTGTGTTTTTTAGTTTTTTCCAACAATTTCTTTCATAATGGCCAAATCTCTTACAATAAAAACACCAAACTTTGGATTTATTAAATATTTTACCTCCATCACTTTCATCATTACCTCCTCCTTTGTTGTATGCAGGAAAAAATATTCCTAGACCTCTGCCTCCTCTATATGTTTTTACTCTTCCTCTTTGCCTTCCAAACATGTTCTCTCTTTCCTCATGAGAGGAAGCACTCTTGTCTTTTAAAATATTTCCTCTTGCTTAAAAAACTTGCTCAATATATTTTTCAAAATATCTATTGATTTTTTGCTCATGAGGTTGAAGAGACCTCATTAGCTCATTCATAGACAACTGAGGTAGATCCTTAGACTCATCAATAGAAACAAAAACCCCATCAAATTTTGCAGACAAACTTCTTAAAATATTCTCAACAATTTTTTGATCTTTTAAGTCTTCTCCATAAACCTAATTTCATTCACTATACCCATAACTCTAGTAAGAAAATCTTGAGTATATTCAGAGTTTTGCATGCACAAAATTTCAAATTATCTTCCTAAGGATTGCAACTTAACAATTTTTACCTTATTAGTACCTTGATATGCTTGCTGCAAAGCATCCCATGCCTCCTTTGATTTTGTTATTCCAACTAGTCTTGGAAAAATAGAATCATGCATTGCTTGCTGGATTAGGAAGAGAGCCTTTGAATCTTTCTTACGATTTTATTTTTGTTGTGTTCTTTGTTCTTGAGTCTAGCTGGCAAGTGTTTGAGCATCTGGTTCTGTACATCCATTTTTTATGAAATCCCACAAATCTTGTAAGAGAAACAATGTTTCCATCTTAATGCTCCAAAAACCAAAGTTCTCACCTTTAAGCACTGGTATTGGTGGCTGAGAAATATTCATATTGTTGGTCATTGCTGCTAACTGTCGAACACTCCCACCAATAACTTGAATATGCACAGGCTTCACAAAATTACGAAAAACCCTTGCCAATGGCTTTCACAAATTTTTGAAACCTCCTGCCAACAACACACACTTTACATATAAATCAACTCTCTTAACCTAGCTCTTATACCATGTTAAATCTATCAAGAACATACATATGAAAACATAAACAAAATTAATGAACAAAAATAAGAGAAGTGTGATTCTCAACACCCTCATTGGAATCTCATATCTTCATAGGAGCAATGAATGCATTATTATATAGCTTACATATTTCTAATTTGATTATCCATTATCTGACTGATCTACTACATGTAATAATTTGTTAAATGATAACTAACTACATCTATAAGTGTGCTGCCCTAAGTCTCATAACTCAAAATACAAAATTTACTGGCTAATTTATCAGCAATTACATATCTTAATTTAAGCATTATCCTCAACACCAAATGGTTCTAAAAAGCTTAGCAGCCATGTCAATATCCACAGAGAGACAAAAAAAATTCATAAAATGCAACACAAAATGATGATGAGCCTATACACTGGATAGCCCAGACTGATTAAACACATAAGCCACGCATCAGACCTTGTATTCATCTGTATTTGTAATGGGGAATCGCAATGTTCATTACAGTGATAGTATCACAATATTCGATGGGCCATTCCAATATTCAAGATCACAGTAACCAAAAGCCGATATTTTTTACACGAGAAAGTGTACCATACAGTATACTCTATAGGTTGTGAATAAATGTGAGAGTGGCAATATTTATGCTTTACATTTTGTGTAAAAAGGTGATCTTGACCATATTTAAAAATTTTATCACAAAATAGTAATGGCTTAGTACTTTATTTCCATAATAATAGCCATTGTATTGGAAACTGGAATGGAGATTTATATTTTATCAAATGTGTATAAGTTTAATGTATATGTTTCTGAAAATTAAAAATGAAAATGACACTATTTTATTCCTATGGGATGGAAAAACAAAAAAATCCATTGTTTTCTTTTTCTTCATTTTTATCTTCCTAGAAGGGTTTTAAGCGATTAATTGTACTTTAAAATTCATACGAATTTTTTATTAAAATAGTTACTATATTTTTAATGTTAGGTACAACTTCAAGCCCTGCATCAATAAGGAACATTGGTTTTTCTTTCTTTTCTTTCAATT